>JAQGAP010000122.1:0-65702 GCA_034697805.1 Orchesella bifasciata
GTATAACACCTATTGACTACTTCTAAGCGTAAAGAATAATTTTTGGAAGGACTCTATAAACGTAAAGTGTGTGAATAATAAAATTCAAATTTTTGACATAAATTCGAAAAACTTTTCATAGGAAAAGTGGTATTTGAGTCTGCAAGTGGTTGATTTTAACACAAACATAAAGCTAATTATCAAATCACTGGGAAAGCATAGTACACTCGCTTCAGGCCATTGTTCCTATTGGGTGAAAGCATTGTTCTTGTTTCTCTTTGGTGAAAGCGTATATTGCATTGCATGCGTAAACCATTTCCTTGCTATACATCGTACTTTCTGTATGCGTACAAAAATTAAACAACCTTGTTGCCGACAAGAAGTGTGCGTGCATTTCCAATGCAATTCAATCGGATAATTTTGCTGCTACTATACCCAAACAACACAAGTGTAGTATAAAGGCAACATTTACTGTTCTGACGAAAAGTGCAAGCGGTAGCATATTAGCAAATTTCTAGTAAAAGAAGACGTCGGTAGATGAGGCAATGATAAAATTTGCAAGCTGGGTGGCAGGCAGAATACAATCGGCATATTGTTCCAGATGCTCCGCATCCAACATTCCTTCCATTCCCTGCTGACTCCCAAAAAAGGAGCACATGCGACCGAGCTTGTGACTCGGAAAGCGGAGTCGTCGGAGATGTGGAATACAATAACAACAATAATGATGATGATGAACTCGTATTATTCGTATAAGTAGATTAGTATAGTATATTGGGTACGCGATCAGTTCATGAGAGCTGTCCATAAAAACTAGAAACCCGAACAGGTCGGATTATTTAATCATGTCAAAAGTTTAATTACGTTCTTTAAAACTCAAAACGTTTCAATCAAATGAGAAAATAATTGCAGGTTTAAACTCCCCTTATCCTCCATAGACAAGCTCTCCAGATATGGAGCAACCTTTAAAACTTTCACAGTCGGAAGGGAAATTCATTGCTAGTGTTTTCCCAGTACGGGTAACCTATGTACAATTTTCCCTGAATCTCAACTAGCCAAAAAACTTACAACGAAGCAATTTAAAGCTAATTCTGATTAAAATATCAATGTGCTTTGAGAATCACAAGTTTCTTCTCGTTGAATATGGATAGATCTTCCATAAAAATTATTGAAATTTCATGTAGACTTGGAGAGGGACATCCAGAAAATGCAGGCGCTGACTTGCATCTCCCCACTCACGTTTTCTTAAAACACACACAAAGCAGCGTAGAGGTGATCATAATTTATCGATCAAACAGAAAACAGTTTCTTTGTTACATTTTCTTTTCTTTTTCAGGTAAATGATCCTTTCGACTATATGTCAGGGATCACTGTAAGTGTAAGGCTGATTTAAAAGCAGAGAAAGCACGCATGCAAATGATGCATACAAAAATGCATGATAAACATGAGCCTAACATTAAGTTTAAATGGTGTAGCTCTATGTTTATGCATGTAAGTCTGCAGACTTAAGCCTGTTGTATCGATACTGTGCTATGCCTAAAACATATTTTGAATGCAAGTATTGCAATGACAGTTGCATACTCAACTTAGTGCATGTGCACATGTACACTAATCTTCAGAGCTGAGTAAGGTTGAAATGCAAAACTGTAATTGTTCTCGCTCTGCTCGCAATTTTCACATCGAGATACGTATGTGTTACAGGTTACGCTACAAATTGAATGGGGGAAAAGTCATAAATCACATCTTGTTTCTACACCTCAGTTTCTGAAAACGTTCCTGCATCTAAGCCCAGAGATGATGCCTGTATGCACGAAAATGCAAGCAAAATTGGTTGCATGCCCGCACACAACACACACCTCGACCCAGACTGCTTCTTGGAATTGCACATCCTTACTGAAAATATCCTACTCGTCTGATAACTTCTTTTTCGTGATTCCGACCCGAGACGGTCATCATCATCATCATCACCAGACCATTACCATCATCCCTACTTTTTTGTGTTACTAACCAAACTTTACCACACCATACATTCCTACAATACCACAACCAACTTGTGCTTAAGCTCATTCGCTCGCTCAGTCACTCGTACATATTCGCAAAGAGCCCAGCACATTGACGAATAAGGGAAACAGCAGGCACGGAGAGGCTCACAAAAAAGCTTGCAAAATTTTTGCAAACCCTTCTTTTTCCCTTTGCAATAAAAGGAGAAAAGGAGAGGATTTTTCCCTATCCATTCCATACAATTTAGAGTGCCGTCAGATAGAATGTAATTAGACTACATTTTAGGTATTACACTTTATCCCCAAGTTACATGCTTAACCATAATATTCGTCTCTGACCATGCATTGCATTCTTCCAACTTGCTAATGTTACTCATGTGTACTTACACATCTACAGGAGCATTGCTTAAGACTTTTTGGCTATAGAGGCTTAAACTATATATGCAATTCCTGATATAGAGATACTTTCTGCTCTTTTTCACTGCATGTATTCACAGCAGCTGAACCTATTACGTAGAGGTAAGTAGGTAGGACGGTCAAATCCATACGGTTTGTACTTCTACATAAGCGAATCAATGCGATGCGATAATACCTTTGTATGAAAAGGATGATCGACGATAAAGGGGTAAGCCCAATGCTAGAAGTAAAATGCATCACGTTGCAAAAATCAAAGCAAAAATCTTCATGCAAAAAAGAAAGCATTAGGCAGGCTTTGCTCTGACCATTTGCACCACAAACCAATTGCAGTTTGCGTCTAAATAAACGTTATCCGCGTTATTTATGTAGCTCTACCATCAATATGTTATGCACAAGGCATCAGTATAGTATAAGCAAATGCTGATGGCACATGTATATTTGAAAGTGTTTCTGGCAAATACATTCATAACATACGTATTCATGCCTAAAATAGATATGCATGTATGCATTATGTTATTTAGCATAGATTGGAATTACCATTATTCTGACTGTGAGATCAGGCCGTGGCTCAGCAGAGCAAATCACATCATCATCAGCCAGACGCAGACAACAATAGTAGGCATCACCGTATAATCAAGAAGGTAGCAAATGGTTAAGCTGATGAGAAACGAAAGAACATAATATAAAATATATGAGCATATAAGGCTCATTGTTGCGAACGATAATATGATGTTAATGTGATAGATAATCGTAACCCTTTTTTCCAAAATCATTCCATCTTCAACATCGTCATAATATGCAATGCATTGCATTACAACTCTAAAACTCAAATTCACTTTTCGAAGGGATACAACATTCAACTGTAAAATAGTCAAGTGTATGAAATGTTGTTGCATTTTAGCATCATCATCATCAACATCACCATCAGTCTAGGTCTCGTCTGGTAATCTGTTTATCGATATGGGATGCATGCGAGGATTTGTCATCGTTCATGGCTTCGCATCGCCGCACGTTTGGTATGTGTAGTAGCTAAAAAATGAGTCTGTACAAGATGTACAGGTATTATATGATACAGTGTACTACAAGGTACTTTAATAAAACCTCCTTGGAGCCCAAAATGCCAGTTTAGAATGAGAAATTCCATTTTAATGCATTTATTGCATTAAACTATAAAAAATGTAGGAGTCTCCATCCAATCCTGAGGTCTGATTGTGAGCTTGAGCTGGTTTTGTCGGTTTGTCCGTTCGACAGCTCATTTCGCTGTCGCATGTTAAACATCAGTTTGAAATTGCATTGCATAACTAGTAGCATGATGGTGTGCCTACAGTCTATGAGTATGAACTGCATACCCACATCATGTGAATTTGTATTGTATTGCATTCTTAATTCACGTTAGTAGTCTGCAGCTTATTAATTGCTATACACAGACAAAACTGCGAGACATTGTAATGTGATGATGACGATTATGCGTGAGCTATCGTGCATGTGCATTCAGTTGATACATGCTAAGTATATACTGCAATGATGATGATAATCCCAACCTTTTTTTGGATTGCTTTTTGTTCAAAAGAAAATACAGTAGACTAGACCGGAGCAACCTTTTTTACCTAATAATAAATAACGAAATATAAAATAGCAGAAAAAGTGGTCCTTATAAAATATATTTTTATGTTGGAAACTTTCCTCATTAGTAAGTTTCGAGCATTTTACTGTGATTGCTACTTTTGTCCGTCCATCTAATCTGTAAAAATTGAAATGTATCTGAACAATATGTCAACATACAGGTTATATTTGGATTCATCTTTGCACCAAGAACTTGGAAAGAATTGCGAGAGAACTGTCCACAGCTACCTTAGATTATTTGGATGCAAAAATGCAATGATAATTATTGATGCAAGCTCAACCATTTCCGTCCTATGTATTAATTCTTGATAGCTGAATCCAATGCATTCTTTAGCATCCGATTAATTCGGCATCAGCTACCTTTATACTTCATAATAATAATTACTCAAAACTGTCTTATTACAAGCGTATTCGATCGTCAGCGCCTGAACAGGAGCAGCCGTGCTAAAAAATGAAGTTGCACATTATGCATAGCTTGACGAGAATATATCCAAATATAAATATTGGTTGTTAGCAGTACCTACGCACTCACTGCTATTCAAACAGAAACCAGACACTAGACTGACTTTTTTTATAATAAAAATTGTACACACTCACAGACAGTTGCTTATTATAGCCATCTACAACAGTAGAGGCAGCTATTGGAATATGAGATGGAGAGCTTGTATTATATGCACATCTAGCATAAATCCACATGTAACTCTTGTGAGCCAGCCCCAACACACAAGGAGAGTACAATGAGGAGCAGTACCAGAACTTACTACTACGGCTGCTGCACTTTGTTTGTGCATATGAAAATGACTATGTGTGTGAGAGTTTTTTAGCGAAACGAACGTGAAGTTTTTTTCGTGGCCGTGGTGTGGTAGTGGGTCGCTGTATATTATTTTGACTACACACCTTCTGTCTGTCTGGCCTGTGTCTGTGTTGTGTTGCTGCTCGTCCGTGCCGTGGTCGTCCGTAATTTAACTATCTGTATCTCTTTTGGAAGAGAGAAAGAAGTATAGAGAAATAAAAAGTAAGCTTGTTCAATCCGCTCTCATCGAATATCATAACTATCACATATTACATACACACAAAGTTACTTTTTATGCACTGTCTAGCCTAGGTAAGCTCTCATCATCAACATCATCGCGTTTTATCATGTATACAAAATCCGAAACCAACTCGAGGAGATGTTTTGTTTGTGTTGTTAATGTTTTCAAGAATTTAGTAATGTAGTATCATATCATAGGTTACATGTACACACCAAGCAAACCTATTATGAAAGCTGAGTATTAAATAATGTGTTCTCATCTCATCTCTAGCGCTGTATGATATAACGAAACGATATGATGTAGGCATTATAGAAATATCGCAAAAGCTGCATATTTGCAATAACTATATTTCTTCTAGAAGTACAAGTTTTTTTTGGAGTTTCTCTGCTGTAACAGATTAGTTTCAGATTTAGATGTACGAACATATACGTTCATAATATGGAGTCCATGGACTGATTAGAATTTAGGCAGGAGAGCAAGTAGTAAGTTGCATTGCAGCCTTGATAAAACGAGAAGCATATTATGCATTTGCTATCACCATCATTCTCAACACTATCATATCACTCGCTATGATAGGAGTGAACCCACTTTACTACTACTTTTTATCTGCCACAAAGACACATTGTTTTAGATATAAGTTGAGCCAGCAGTTTTTCCTCGGCTGTGTCTTGTCTTCGGCAATTTGATTGAGAATTGAGTGCAGTGCACACATGATGGAATCGGATAATTATTTGTTGTTTTTATTTTGTTGTTGACTGTGAAAAAATCTTGTTTGCAAACACCACCACCACCACCGCACACACCGTTTCAAAGTGTTCATGAAAAACTGACAGCACACAATATTATCCTATCCTCATCTATCTTTAGGGTCTGCTGCTTTGGGAGTACAAGTGTAGATTCTTCTCTCTCCTCTTGCTGGATGGAAAACCATGTGAATAGGAAAAGTCTTTGTCTACGCAAGTGTTTATGAAAAGTGAACCGGGGGTTGGCCTGTTTTCTCAGTGACTTCCTGACGATATGAAATAAGCACACTATTAGTAATCGTCAAGCCAGTTAAGATACGACAATAAGTTTGAAGTGTATTTTTCGTTGATGGCAGTTCTTGTAAATGTTTCAATGGTTTAGTAATAATAATTACGGAGGTGCTGCTGGTTAGTGTTGTTACGACTGAATTATATTTTATAGTTTATTATACTCATACGTATCCATAATGCTAAACATCTTATGTAATATGGCTCCAAACTTCTTCTTCTTCAGCTCGATTTTTGTGTGACATTTTCTCTTTTGTTTCTGCACGATTAATAAATGAGAATTAAAAGACAAAAAAATTAATTCCTTATACTCATAATTGCTTACACATTTTATTGCAAAGCTATATATTCACTAATAGACAAAAAAGAAGCAGGAGAGCAAGAGTCATTTTGTGCAAGCAAATTTTTTTCTGTACCATTCAGCAGCAAATAATAATGCAAAACTAAAAGGGAACGAGGCAGCAACGGCAGCAGCAAAAGTTTTGTTGTCTGACTGAGCCTGTCTCTATGTAATATGTGTTGGTGCGTAAGTATGTAAGAAAGAGAAGGAAAAAGGCTTTGGATGAAATTGGAACACAAGAAGTGCTCTGCCTTGCTGTAGTAGCCTACATTCTACACACAATATTATATGCTACATTACATATATATAGCAGTGTACACGGAGAGAATCCTAAGAATTTCAATGAGATTTGGATGTGTTCTCTTCTAGTGCTAGTAAAAGAGTAGTCCTCTGTGCTGATGGTGCATTGACCCTGCGTTGCGAAGGAACCTTCTACATTTTCTTTTGCAGGAAGGATGAAACGTGAAATATATTGTCCAGGCCAGATATCACACAGTTATGTATACCTCACTTTCTCCAGCAGCAGATAGTTTGCCGTGAGAAACTTGTTAGGGTTGGCAAAAGGGAGTTTAGGAAGGGTAGAACATTTTGCAATTCAGTTTTGCAAAAATATAATAAAAGTTTCGGTTTCCCACCAATTTGCCAAATTTGCTGCAGTTTATATAAACTACTGCCTTTTTGTAATCCAGTGAAAGCTTTGCAATATAATAAAGACAAAACGAGAGGAAAGGAATCTGTCACAACGAAAATTGATTCTGAAGAAAGAAAGACGACTAACTACATATGTAGATAATATAGTATTCTGAAAAGTGGCTTCCGCCTTTTGTGTACCTATGTCAAATCTTCTAGTCTTCAAAACAAAAAAGATATTCTCTGTACCGTGATGTAAATTAGTGTATAGCTTGTTATAAAATCAGTTCAAGTTCATTTTTTCTTTTTTCTGTATTAAAGACTTGAAAAATACATGATATAACATATTATATACATGTACTTATTGTATTCTCATATTTGGAGACAGTCTGCAGCGGCTACATTGCACCATTCGACGATAAATCTACATCTTCATGCAAGAAAGCAGTAAGTTTCCTATGAAAGCACGTATGTACATCTTTATCTGTACGGAACTTTTATGGTCTCAACGTTCCCAAGTTTAAGTTGTGATTCATTTGGTGGTTTAGTGTAATAAGGAAAAAAAATTGTGAAAAGGTAGACAGGTGGACTCCGGTTACAGTATCAAAAAGGTATAGAATTCCAACAAGGAATTTCATATGAGTTCTTGGAAACTAGGATGTCTTCCTGGGATGCAAATTCTTCGCGTTGATGCAAGTGTGAACGCATCTCCAATATAACTGAGGTGTGGTTCTTTTCTAGTGATTATTTTGGTCGTTGAATCACGTTACACGTCGTTTCTCACAGGATTTTCAATTATAGCTCAAATTCCATTCTTCCATTCTGAGAATGTCTGTGGAGTTGAGTTTAAAAATATGATTGCATGATGTTCAATTACAATGTGGCGAGCTAGTTTGTTTCGGCTTCCAAGAAAATATTTGTTGAGGAAGGATAATAGAATTGCGAAATACATGTTAGAATAGAATGAATGATCGATAACTGGAGTGCATCAAATAGAGGATTTACACATCGATTGGCATAAATGTAGGACCCGATTGTCAGTGCAGTTTTGAGTTTCCAATAATTGTGTCAAACTGGTCATATAACGTGTTCCACAAAAAAAGTTCACAATTCTGTTTTGTTGTTGTGCAAAGTAATTATTATTCAGAGATTTCCACCAATTTTTTACAGCTATTTTCAATCAGCAGCAGTTCTCATATCTGGCCATTTTTTCATGTGAGTTAAATAATATGAGAGATTACTCTCTGTACATTGTATACAACACAGAACGTTCAGTCAGTCAGTTGCAAACCTTTTTTGTTGCGTCTTCTGAACAGACGTTTCATACCATTACGTTACGCAAAATTACATTATGACTCTGCTCACAACTTTACAACATAACAAACTACACATGGGTCTTCTTACAAGACGTACTTTAATGTAACGTTTGTCTGTCTGATTGTGAGTATGTGCCATTATTATGATTATTATATGTGTACATCATTTTTCAGCAGACAAATCAGTTTCGGCCATCCATTTGGATGCTTTTGAAAAGTAGATGTGTCTATGTCTATGCTAGCTACTAGCACAACACAACCAAACCACACACACAGGACAAAAATTGTACATAAGATGTGTATTAATTGATGACTGATGATACACAACGAGTAGGCTGAAAGGGAGAGTTTGCCATGCAAAAAAGGCACATATGTTTGCTACAAATGTTAGTAACTTTTAAATACATTATTAGTTTTTTTTTCTCCTACTCCTGCTAGTCATATGTGGAGAAGATTGTTGTGTGTGTGGATTACACAGGGATCGTAATGTTTTAAAGGTATTATCGTCCTCAAGATCATGATTTGTAGTTAGTAACTGCAGAATAGAAACATTTTTGTTTGGAATGTTATATTTATCTACTCTCCCTCTCTCTCTCTCTACGTTGGAATAGTAAGAGGTAGACATAACATTGCAAAATTTAGCAGTGACTATGACTAACTTGGTTTATAGTTTTTATGTGTGTATGTATAAAAAAGGAACATAATATAAGTATGGGCTGGCAGAAAGTATAAGAATCTACCTACATCTATAACATGGCCACAATAAGGAATACTTTTATATACACATATTTTTGCTAATAATATTATGTGTACAGTTAAAGCATCATCATCATCATCAACATCGTCGTCAATCGTATCACAAGAGCAAAACCAAGGCAAGCAAGAATATTATGTTGTGAGTGAGCTTGTGTATGCCTGTGCTTTGCAATGGAGTTTGTGGAGTGCAAACTTAAGGGAATATAAAATATATAAAGCATAATGCAAAAAGGAAAGGCATACAGAACACTACTGCTTCTCTCTCCTTTTCAACCCATACTTTTTTATTCTCCTTTAACCAAAAAAGATACGAAGCAAGCAAAAGCAGAGCCACAATCCCACAGCAAAGTAAAGTCGCCTTGCTCATTGCTGCCTGTGTAGTAGAACATTTTTTTTCGCTACATATGAGATAGAAACAAGTACAAAGTAAGCAAATAGAAAATATGTATGCATGCATGCAAAAGCCTCTGACTTGAGCATATCCATATAGTATAGCAATTTTTTGGCAATAGGAGAATCAGCGCAAAAGAGAAGGAGGAGAATAACCTTTTTGCAAAGAATCATCTGTTCTCTCCTCTACTCGCTTCTCTTTCTTTATTTCTCTCTCTCTATTTTATCTCTATTTCTCTCTGTCTCCCTCCGTGAACTATAAAAATGTGGAATACATGTTTGGAATAATGGAATTAAAAGTAAATATACAGAGGATGCCTTAAAAACACACAGAATCACAGTGCTGGTCATTGTTGGTGCTGGTTAAAAACGTTTAGTTTGGAGAAGGGAAAGAGTAAAAATAAGTTAGCCAGATAGAGTGTGTCTTGTGGGGCGATTTTGTCTTTGTTGGATTGGAACTGTGTGATTGAGCTGATCAGCATAACAAAAGGGATTTTGCTGGTTCAATTTTCCGTAATTTCATGCAGAAAATAGTATTCATAAGGTTCAAAGAAGCAATAAGAAATCTAAACTAGAACTTCCAAAAAAAACTAAACAATAATATTTGCGAATGGGAGAAAGGTGTTATGTGATTGTGGAGAAGTGAAAATTTGAAAGGAACAATCCAAGACAACTCCACGACCCTTTGCCCTGCCCTATGATACTCTTGCCTTGGTTTTTGTACCTCAGTGCGCCTTTGTTAGGAATACGTAGGATTGGATTGAATGGAAAGGAAAATTTGCGTCAGCCCAATGGGACTCAATGTAAGAATAATCTCAAATAGAATGAAAGAGATTTTCATTTTTGGGTCGAGATCTTCTCCAGCTGAAAGAGTTTCTCTGGTTTTGGTACTATTCACAAAATGAATGGGAATAAGTGCGTGAGGGTTTGGTTTACAATCCTCATAAAAGATTATGAAAGTTAAGGAATGACATCATTGTTTTGTCTATCGGAGTTTAGCAGGGGCTCATGCAAACTACTCTACATCTATTTTGGTATGGAAGAAAATGCAAATAGGAAAGTAGAATATGAATCACGCATAGTAGTTTAGTATATGAAGATGAGTATAGATACACGAAAAAAGTATGCAAATTCCTGGTTTCACGATGTGAAGCAAACATACTATTAGGAGCATTATCACTCATATAAGCACAATTAACCTCATGACATGACTGCATCCAATCCACCACCAAAAGTTTTAGTTTTAACTCATACCACTTTTCACCTCTCTCTTTCTCTCTCTTGTTTTTGTTGTGATAAATATTATGATCCCAATAAAAAAAGTTAGTTCCAGCAGCAATCAGACAGACTACTTCTCTTGTATGATAGGTTAGGTTGTATGCACTTGGTTTGGTACTTGTCCTAATAAGAACACACATGCATGTATGCACATTGATGATTGTGGTGATGATGCATATAATATGATATGATGCTGGGGCTGCGATAACATATAGTGCAAGGTATTTCGTCCATCGTATCGATTAATATGGTGCTCCATCCGAGATCTAACAAGTTTATTTTCTCGACTTTCAAAATCTAAAACTAAATTAGGATATACTTAAATCCAAATATGAGGTTATGATGTTCATTGAACACTACAAAATTAATATATAATCATGTTGAGATGACTGGACCGGGGCAGGTTGGCATTTTAAAAAATGCTTAGCATATCTGAGCATATAATAAACCTGCGTAATGGTGTCTAGTGCGTAATAATTATGCATTTTCAAAAGTGATTTTTGAAGTTTTAAATATTTTGAACCAATTTTCAGTGAGTCTAAGGGATGAAATTGTGTCGACAATACGGGTTCTGGAAACGGCGACACGAGGAGATTGAACGAAGTGCTGGTGCATTTCATCGCTTAGTCATCCGATCACTTGATTGCTAGCTTACTGACTAGTGTGACGGCTTCAAAACCTCGTCAGTAACGTCGTCATCAACTGTTACTGATTTCTTCGCTGCCCACTGAGGAAAAAGTGTTTTTGAGGCTCTCACCACGCCCGTTTTCACTCAAAGGAGAAAAGTTTAAGGACAGACTGGTGATTTTGTGTTCATTCAAAAACCAATCTTTCAGCAATCATCAGATCAGATCAGTAGCCGCTTGTACGCGTGTTTGGTATGTAATACAAATTATCAAATTATCTTCAAGATGGTGAAGCCAGAGTATGATGATTTATACAACTTGTTCTCCTCTCCTTCCAGATTTTATCAGATCACCCTACATGTGAAATATTCTGCTTCTGAATTTCACTGCCAAGTCCAACACTGCCACCTTCTCAATTTCGATTACCAAATCAACACCAACTGCAACTTTCCAGATCCAGCAAACTGGTGCAAAAAGTGAAAATCGTTCGTTTTGAAAATCAAATCTTTTTGGAAGTGAAATCAAAAAACCTGCTCAGGAAAGCTTCTAGCATCATCATCATAATCTTCATGTTCATCGTGTAAACTTGATATGCAACATGATGTTATAAGCTTTAAAAAAATTCAATTACTCCATTGAGGAATCTACTATGCAATATTGTACCGAAAATGTAACCAACCACTGAAACCTCTACTACTCATTCATGTGCAACTCAACTTCAACCTAACTCTTTCAAATTGTGTTTGTCCATTTGTGTATAGAAAAGTATAAGAAAAGAAAGCAACATATTTAGGAAACTTGTGATTTTACTTGTTGGCTTCCCACAGCCAATTTATATTATGCACCACCTGCATGGTGCAAAAACTAAAAGTTAGTTTGTGATTTGATTAGCCTTTTAAGTCAAATTATAACGTCGTTAATAAGTACATTATGGAGGTTGGATAATTGAGAAACAGTCGGTTTCATCAAATTGACGTCGAAGACTGACGCGACGTGAATCATCTCGGGACGCCATTATTTCATTGATTTGACGACGTTTCTCACGTTACTGATTTATTCAGCAGTGAAAAAATATTTCCAGCGGGAACTTCGAATTGGAACAAATAATTATAGTAGTACATCTCACCTACTCCAATCTTCTTTTGTTATTGTTTACAAAAAGGATTGTTGTCAACAAAGTAATAAACTCTGAAGTAATCGGATAAAAACGTTGTTTTATCAACCGCAAGTTGTGAAAAATTTGCTAAGTGTTTAGAAAGTGGTGGGGACAACGGACAACAAAAGTGAGGTGAAGACCGTTTCTTCCGTCATCTTCACAGTGAAGTTTTGTGTGTCAGTAATTACATTGGAGATTACTGATCACACGCAACCAATCCGATTCCTTGACTGAACCTAGTTCGTGTCAAGAATAATAGTCTATCATGTCAGACGGGGATAGCGGAGATGACCAGCCTTCCAGTCGTCGAGGAGCAGGTATGAATCACTGAAGATTAAATACTTTTATTGTAGTTTTCTCCTCTTCGAATGATCCAACCCGAAGTTTAATATTTTGAGATTGATACTGTTGAAATCAACAAAAGCATCCGTGACTGATTATTATTGGAATCGGTTTCGGGCACATTTAAAAACTTCCTGCAACAGCCATCCTACCTTTAATGCTGTTAACGGATGAGTACTGAGCAAATTCCACTGGGGTTCTTCCTAAATCCAAACAAAATCCCTTTTATCATCATTGTTCATTGTGAAAGGGAACGTTCTTGTAAGAAGTACAAGTTAGATATTAATTATTATAGGGCTGATTTGTGTGCGATTGTAAGCATGCATATAAGAGTCAACTATAGTATCAAATTCACTGAAAAACTGAAATGACTGTCGTTGTTTTATTCTTCCCATTCTTCCTGAGTACTTAGCTCTGAATTGTTATAATATATCATGCATGTTTTAGTGTGGGAAGATGGGACTGATTTTTAGGAGATTTTATTTTTGTATACAAAAATGCCATTCTCGGCAGATGCACAAAAGCATAAAATTAACATTTGGTCATATCTGAAACTGCAAGTTTGGACTGTCTCTTCAGCCAATGGTTGTAGATGTAGTAATAAAATAATGGATTATCTAAGTTATTATTGTTATGGACAGTTTATATGCTTTCCCATCTCTTTATTATGGCTGTTAATTAATCAATATGTTCCATTAATTGGGTGGAGTAGGTAAATGTTGGAACTAGATGGGTTTGGATTGGAATGAAATTGTAACGTTTGTGTGTTATTAGATGTAATTAATCATGAAAATGACTTTCTTAGGTGTCATGTTTGTGGGTGATGCAAAAACTTAGATATTTATTGAACCTTGTATTGTAAGATTATAATATATGGTATCGGACTTTCAGGAATACATGTTTTAATTAAACATAAAGGACATGTGCAGTTTTGTGAGTTGAGAGTCTCAACTTGAGACCTTTATGTCGCACTGGTAGTAAGCTGTGCTGTGAACCCAGTGATCTTTTCATTCGTCTAACACCTTTGTCGCTTAGATTAGAAAATTGTCTACTTCTTGGATTTCTTTCTATTTTCTTTCATAATGAAATTAAGTATGGAAAATAGTTTCATGTTGTAATGAAATGAGTGTCAAGTGTCATTATGATTATAAAGGACTGAACACTGAAGATAAAAATACCTCATAGTTTCTGAACTCACGACTCGAGGCAATAATACGTATTACTTGTCTGCAAAATTTGAAATATCAGTTTAAAATCGAATCAATTAAGCATTCTAAATGGATATTCCCATCCATAGAGGAATAGTCGGGCTTTTACGAACATTACGTGTTTACGTTATTGTCAAACTTTTTCGAATCCATTGCCCATCAAAGTTCCGTTTATGAGTCATATATTATTGATATAATGAAAAACGAATGTCTGCTGCTGTCTCACATCTCAAATATACATATTAGCTATGTTCTTGAGCAGCTGCAGAAGCCATAGACACATTGTAAAAAGTACGAAGGAGCACTGCACATTTTACAGAAATGCTGACTACTGACTATATATTTGCGAAAATAACTTATACAAAGAACATATGAAATGCAGAGAGAATTACGTTGTACATATTGCAACTAGATATTATATATCATCTGCGGACTACAAGGATAGCGACATGAATTTGCGAAAAAAGGTATCTTCGTATTTCTTCAGATTTCGCATTCGTATAGTTTTGTTGATAGTAAGTAGAATCGTAATCTCTGTTCTGTGAAGCTGAAACCTACTTAAGTGCCCTTTTTCGTAACATCATTGTATTTAGCAGCCCAACACATCAGACAGACGAAGCCGTCTGGCAGTCTGCAAGTTTTTGGAGGCTTTGTGTTGTTACGAACGAGTGACTGTATGTACATATATATATATAGTCCTACTTACCGTCATCCTCATCGTCATTATATAAACACATAAACACAGATATACATTCATTTGTTATTATCATTCAATAGCTTTACATATGAATAGCTTGTGCAGGGGAAGGGGGACAGTTAACTTAGGTATTTCAATCTATTGTTGTTAGGTATATTCATTCAATTCAACACAAAAGTACACTGGCAATAGCACTACTATGCTTCGATAAAGTATAGTATAATGGATGACTATGGTTGTAGTGTTTCTTTTTGCTGTTGCTATCCATATTATAATGGACTATACAAGGTTGTCTTCTGTCCTACACCAATTTCATAAAAATAGTAATAGTCCCTTTTGCATCTACTTACAGCGTACAGTACCAGCTCAGTGTTTATCTGAATGTTATTGGTTAAGTATAAGTATATTATATTATGTACCTTGTTTTGTATGCTAAATGTGCTAATGATCAAGAAAGGTCATGTGCGCTGAGTAGACTGCTGTCTGATAGTTCGATAGTTTAATGAACTGTTGAGGTAACTAACCTAACCTGAAGGTGATAATGTAATAGTTTATTTATTTTGTATTTATGCTTGGATAATGTGAATTCATCGAGATATTTTTCATGCGTATGTGGTTGTACTACTCCGTAATAAGCTAGTACATAACATGTAATCGAATGTATGTTTGCTCAGCAGCTCAACACTGCGATCAATCAACTTAGTCTAATTCAGATACAGACAGTTCAGCATAATTTCATGTGATGATATTTAGGTCGGCGTAGGATGATGTTTTTCTGAATTTCGTAGGCATTTTTTTAAACTACATGCTTGGCGAATTATGCTGCATTCAAAGTTTGTTGTGCATGAAAGAGGAAACGGGTGAGAGAATCTATACGGTGATAGCTTGCGTCATAATTGGAATGAATGATTTTCCAGATCTCTATGAATAATGCCTAATTGGACAATCCCACTTTCATCTTCGGCACCTCATCTTGTCTACTCGATCTTGTCTCATCCCTTATCTTTGTTCCAGTTTTTCGTACTTTTGTGGGATAATTCCAAATTGACGTGATAAAATTATGCGTTTGCAAATTACGATTAACCCATGGTTCCAAGCTGTTGTATACAATGGTGACAATTGGCAATCTGAATACAGTCTTTTACAATTTTACATCCGCTTTGTGATCTATAAGGTGAAATGAAATACAATATATAAAATAAGCATTTGTTTATTTTATGTACTCCAACTACTCCATTAAGCTCAATATAATAAAACTACTACGACTGTCGACTGATATTCTTAATACTCGTCATGTCTTTGTATGTTTGTAAATAAGGGTAAGGATTTTTTCAGCTCACAGACGACGACTCTGATACCTAACAAGTAAACTTGGGGGTCCTGATAAGTCATTCTTTAACGCACCAGTCAGTGTGACAAGTTTGTAGGGGTATGCATAAATATTGTGGATTTTATTGCCTGCGGCTGAAAAGAGCAAAAAATAGTCTGGACTGGACTAAGTTTTTACACCTTCTCTTGTGGTCAAACAAGCGCAGTAAATATGGATAGAAGCGTTTAATAACAGTAGCACTAAGAACTTGAAGAGAAAGGTTGGAATTGGAAGGTGCAATAAAAGAGCCCTCTGCTACCCTTCATACATATCCGTTGGATTGGTTTTGTCTTTCCTTTAAAATAATATAAGGATTCACCTAATTCAAAGCATTTATGGGCAATATTTTACGTAATGTAACAGCAAGTATAGAATTGCAAAAAAAATTGTTTGACATCGCTTGAGGATGGATTATAGTATTGATGGGTTATTCATAAGATTTAGATTAATTCAATCCAATGCAAGATTGGTAATGGTAATGGTAGGAGATTCCCTCGTATGTATATGTGAGTATCACTAGTACTTATGATTGTGAGTATTCATGTCTGTGGCGTATGGAAAATATGACGAGGGAAATAACTTGTCTACTTGATGATGATGATGACTGGGAAGAAAATAAAAACTGCAACATTGCATTGCATCCTGCAAGCAGTGCGTCGGAAAGGATGTTGGTCTCGGTTCCCACAAATATTACATCATTCAAGGTATAAAGCGTCTGTCGCGTCTGGTCGCTGATTCTATGGGATTTTTGCAGTGAGAAACATTGCGTTCACACGCTTCTTTCATCTCAAATGAATCATTCTAATGGCAATGTCTTATGGGTGGTAGGATATCTGGATATTAATCCAAAGTATAATACACTACAAAGTACTAAAATGCCATTTTGGTCATTGAGCATGGTTAGTTTTGTTTTCATGTAAAGGATTACCCATGATGGTAAATCAGGCTATTTTACATTACGTTGATTTTAGAGCTATTTCGCTTTAGTTTTCAACATTCTTAACATATATCAGCTAACTGTGATATTGTTCTTCCAATTCCCTGTCCAAAATACTTTCTATCAATTAATCCGCAAATATTAATGTATTTTATTTTTTGGCCGTTTCTTTTCATTCGCTTTTATTTTGTCTAGTGTTGGTTGCTATTCAGATAACAACCGGCAGAATTTTTCAAACAGATAAGTAAGAACGCATGTCTTGTTGCCTCTCACCTTTGCTAAGAGAAAGTTAAATTGGTTTTACATTTCTTTAAACGATACATCGTACATCGCCTTCGCTAATTTCCAGAGTCCTTTCGTCCTTCGTCTCATTTGCTTTAATTAATATTATAAAAGGAACAGTAATGTGGTAATATACCCGACTTTAATTTTGTCGATTAGGATCGAAATAGTATATTGACATCTCCTACATTGCCCTGTGAAATCTTTGTACATATACAGAAATGGCTAAAACTCTGGCCATATAATGAATGACGTGTTCCAGTTTGAGTTTTTAGTTTAATTCGATGCAGTGTAGAATTGTAAAGAAAGGAAACTTATAGAATGGAGATTTTAAAAAAACATAGCTTTCGCAACAGTTTCGTCATAGTGCAAGGTCACCTTCTGTATTTACAATAATTTCAGAAACTGGAAACGTAATTGCGGCTAATGATGACTTTTTAGGGGCAACCAGATAACACTATTAGTTACATCAGTGGAATGAAATCAACATTTACAATTGAATATACTTGCGAGCTTCTTAATAAAATCCCAACCTAACTGGTAAGAAATGTGGTGCGAGTGGAGATCAAAATGATAAGTTCCATGCTTGAAAATAAATACTGTATTCGACTGGCTCATTACCACTTTTATCACACACGAACTAGCTCATTAGGTGTTTGAAAAGAAGTGACTCAAGGGAAGTACGTAGATTCCATCGTGTAGTGCATATACCTGCCGTCCTTTCAAAAGAATGGATAAGAAACTGGAATAGGAGTATCTAATGTTGAGAATAAAATGTGGAAACAAATTTGGACAGGAACTAGCGATGAGATCTCAAGTCAAGTCGATACCTAAAGATTGGTATCCATCCCACTCGAGCTAATCTAATTAATGAATCTCACTGAAAAAGAATGAAATTACAACTTAATACCATACCTCCAAGTCATTTGGCACAGCAAGCCGTTCTGCATGGGTAAAAGTGGAAAAACTCATGAATGAAAATTTGTATATAGATGCCTGAAGCGGTAGCCACATCCACAATGCAGTTAGGTTGTAAAAGTAATGAATGATGTTTTCATTCCGAAGTGATATCAACCTGAAATTAATAGTTTTTTTTATGAACCAGGTGATAATCCTCCAACTTTTCGATTAAAATCTGGCGAACTACACATAATATTCATCCTTGTTAAGTAGTCTACACGTTGTATCAAAAACATGCATTCTGTTCGGAAGTAGTTATTTAAAAAAATACTCGTAAATGCATTTCAGCGATGCAAGTTTTTGCACTGCATGGTTTTGTTAGCTAAATCACGTCTGGGTTCAGGTAGGAGTGGCTTCAGTGCATGCAGACAATGTTGCCAATGTTGATTGATTTTTTACTGCCGATAAGCAGCGGACGTTTCATGTTCCGTAATTAAAAATTTGAAAATTAATTCCCAAATTAGGTTGATTACCATAATGAATAATTACCGGTGCAAAATAAATGTAAATAACATCTCCCATTAATGAATTAAGGCTTGAACCGTGACGTATAATTAAAATTTTCACTTTATAGCTACTTTATTCACCAGAGATAGTTAAAAATGTTAATGATAAACGTACCCTCATCTCATCCATCCTCTCTTCTCATTTGTGGTTATTGCATTATGCGTAAGTATATATACATGTTTTGCACCCACATTGCAATATGAATGCATCCCAACTCTCTAAGTAAAAATCATGTAAATTGCCATATCTTAAAACTTTGTTCTCAAAGATGCTGAACTAAAAGCTCCAGTTTGGTTGAGTGACGCCATCAGCGAGATTTTTCAGTAGGTTCCGCACGCAGCGTGTGTAGTTCAACTGATGTTTTTATCACAAACCTCCGGTAACTACAGAAGATGGTATTTCATTCGCAGATGAAGTTCGGCAACCATTTTCCTTACTTTAGTAAAGCTCTGTTTGTTTGAAAGGAACTAAGGATTTCTAATTCTTTTCTTGTTCAAAGTTGTTATTTGAATGAAACTCTTGTAAACTGTATGTAACGCTCAACTAACGAATGAAGTGGTATCCTTTCATGCAACTTTATCTCGTTCCTGTCTGGCAAGCAATTTTTTCCGTTGATAATTCCTTTTTTTTAAACTCACGTATGGTAAAGTGAACTAGTCATTTATAGATGAGATGAGTTGTGTAAAAATAATTTTAAAATGGGATTTTTGTAAAAAAAACAGAACCCTAGGTAAGGGTTGCAATTTGAAATGCAGTAGCCTAGTACTAGCATTCAACATAATGTTCCTTCCTCCTTAGCAATATAATGTGCTCTGTTCTATCTTTGCTTTGTGCCTTTTGTGCAATGCTGTACCTTGCTCAACACAAAAAGGCAAAGCGTAAGCCATTTTCTGACCGTCTAGACGCGAGACGGACAAAGACTCCCCTTTTTACAACTATTGCATAATGCACATTCATTCGTTCACCTTTTCGTATCATAAACAATACAGCACAATACACACTCCTCTATGTTCTGATGTAGATTTTAGACGCAAAAACATTTTCAATGCGCTCTACCCAGATATACATGTGTGTGAGTTGCGATATGTAATGAGATGACAGTGTCATTCGCGTATTCGTTGACCAATTTTGCACTAACAAATGCATATTTCATATTGGCTTGGCTGGCATATACGATACTTGTGTGGTACTCAATAAAATTTGCAAAGTCAGACCAGACCGACATACTGTACCACGCTTTCACGCTGCTCTCTTTGTTAAAGCCCTTTCGTTCAATGTACTCGTTATTGCGAAACGCAATAATGTTCAAATATGTTGTATGTAGCAGTGAGCTTTCCAATATATTTTTGAAAGTAATGAGGGTCTAAAGTCGTCATCTTCATTTAAGGAAAGCAACAATTTTGAGCAAAATATCATAGACTTTTCCGGAATAAGCTCAGCCTTTTTGACGTTGAGCGTTGCACAATTTACTCACAACTACATGATATGATTAAAGGTTTTGAGTTTGCCTCTGTCAAGGTCCATAAATTAAACAAGTATATACATAGTTGTTTTCTTATTCCAAGGCTCGTTAAATTCCGATAGATAAAACAAATGACGATTTCCTAGAAAAGGAATCAAGAGTTTGAGAGGACAGCGTGTTCTGTTTTTACCATTCGCTCCATCATTACATGTGCCTAAAGAAGGAATCAAGCAGGCTAGGCGAGGTTAGAGATGTGGAAGGAGGATCACAATGCATCGCCGCACTAATACTATTTCAACCCTTTGGTTTCAATGGCTAATGAGAACAGTTCGGTATTTTTTTCAGAAAGGTTTGCTTGCAACGATTCGATGTTTGCAGCATTTAACGTGAAGATTCTACGTATCCTTCGTATGCTTAATGACGCTTGTTATTACTGGAAGAAAATGAATTTCCGTCTGCAGTTCTCACTCGTTCGTTGAATCGCCGCTGAATTGTATTTCGAAGAAATGCTATCCTTAAAATGTCTTAAAATGCACTTGGTTGGCAAATTCAGTGAAAATTGCAAGTTGGGTATGAAACAATGAGGTTTTGTCGGTTTACAAAAATATAATAATATGACTTGTAATCTGCATTCTTTGTTTTACTCAACTCATCATCAGTCTGTAAAAGGAATTTGTAAGATTCCTGGAGTGCATAATGCGCAATTTTAATGAGAACGTTGTGCAGAGAAAGGATAGAATCTTTCATTCACAATCATTTCTTTATTTTCTAAAAGGGTCTGTCGGCGGGTATAAAATGATATCCATTTTGCACCATGATGTTTTTTGAACGGTTGAAAAATGGATAAAAACACTATTCTATTTCTTATTATCTATCTATCTATTGAATTCATGTATTGTTTTTCCAAACATCTACGGCAATACAATTATTCTGTTTCATCGTTTTTCATCAAAATTTTCTGTACCTGAAATTCAAGTGGATAAGAATGAAAAAGAACAATCAAAATGTGCCTGAAAAGCGTTGGTGTTGGTAGTAACCATTTTAAAATTTTAATATGCTACGATGGTAAGAGATAAAAGGAGCTAACGGGCGAAAACCTGTGCGTGCATATTATGGTTTATGACTGCAATAATCGACGATGCGATTATTTTAATCCTACCAAATTCCATAGTGCAGTGGAGTGGAGGTTGACATGTATGATATTAGAAAGTAATTTAAACGTGCTTCGGTAACGAGTTCTAAACAAGCATTGGGTACAAATAATCATTGCTTTTCCAGTCGCCACAAACCAAAGAAATTATATACAAATAGAACGGCTGAGGTAACGTAAGAGATGGGGAGAGGACTGTGATTCTGACCCGTCCATAAGCAAAGCACTAATAGATAACCTTGTTTCGTTAACTACTAAAAGTTTACATTGCAAACCCGCCTTACGGTTATCTATTTTATTTTGACAAAATCACAAAATCTTATTCCGAAAGCCACTCTCTTTAGCTCTCTGCCACAAACAGACCTGATGATGATGATGTACATGAAACAGAAATGATGCTTTCATTTCAGGTCTAAAAAGTTTATTGCATATAATTGCACAATTTGCAACAGATGCAGAGTGCAGAAGGCAATTTGAGTCTTTGTAGTCGGTTTCTTTTCTGTTTTCATCACACATGAAAGAATTCTGGACTAGTCAGTGATGCTTTTCCTTTGTTGGTTCTCCTCTCCATTTCTGAATAGATTAAGATAAATGAAGTTTCCGTTGAAAAACTATTATACCATACCTCATCGCATCTTAAACTTTAGGTACACGTATTATGTTTTAACGGACTTCTCAAAATTTCCGCTCAGTTTGTTACCACATCGTTATAATTTCACCATATTTCTGTAACGCAGAATTGCCAACCTGCATTCCTTTCCGTGCTCGTGTGGGATGCATGGAAAGTTGCAATAAAAACGCAACCAGTATTTAGTATCTGACTGACAGATGAGCATCAGCTCCAGCTCGTGTTTGCTTTGTCGTCATTTAATTCACATATATCAGCAGAACGTGAACGCAAGGGCAATATAATATTTTGTATCTTCATATTATTCGCAAACATGACATATCGTGCGGTTTATTGCATGAATAAGGATTTTTCATATTGCTGCGAAAAAAGGGGTACACACGACTGGTTGCCCTACCTGAAATTGTAATTTCATCAACAAATTTGGTCGTAAATCCGACACTATAAACTGCAGTTGGTTCGTTTTTGGGCCGGAAACACATGTTTCCAAGAAAAAATGAAATATGCATGCATGATTAACATCTATGCAATTTCTCGGAAAAACTATCCCTCTTGCATTTTGAGTTAATTAGGAGGCTGAGTTCATGGCAAATGGATAATCATTACAATTCTGAGCCCGTCTTGCAGATGGGATAAAAATGCCTTTTGCGAAACTGCCAACCCTAGCAAAAATATGGATATACACACAGGATTAATATTTATGTTCACCATTTCGCTTTGCGAAACAAATGATAAAGAAGCATTTTCAGCAATGGTGGTGGCATACCATACCTGTGTGGATCACCATGAAATGAATGATCACTGGAACTCACTCATTCAGTTTATCTGATGTGGATGTCATTATTCTGGATAATTGTTTCTCAGAAATAGGTACAAATTTCAATGATCTTGAATGAGATATGGTGTTTGCCTTGTAGACTTTAAAACTCATTAAAATTGTACGATTATTGTTTATGATGTTTAGGCTCCAATTCGGATGTAATGTCAGCGTTGTAGGTGGTAAGCTATTTTAATGGTCTCTTCATCAAGCATTGGCAATTCTCAGTATGCTCAGCTTTTCCCGTTTTAATGTTCGGAACACGGGTGGTTAGGAATTTTTAGAGGTTATATATCTATATGATTTTTTTGGATTGAACGATAAAATGTTCCAAACTGTGTGGCTGATGATGTCAGGTCATGCTGGTGACAGCCTGTCGAGACATCTCTATAGGGTAATAATAAAAATTTTGTATTGCACATCAAAATGACAGCTTACTAGCATATAACCATATTATTGGGGTATAAATTGTACATAAGGTTTTTTGACTGTTGGTCGATGGCTGCTGACGCTGTTGCGAGTTCTTCAAATGTGTTTCAAAAATCGTTATTAGGAACCCTCATAACTAAGCTAACATATTTAATGAAACATGACAATTCATTCACCTCACACAGTTTCAAAATTTTATTTCGACGAAAACGAAATTTCAAATCACATTTAAATAGGATGTTAAAAGTGTACTGACATTTTCTCTGATGTTTGCTCATGACAGCTACTAAACCAAATCACGTAATATAGTAGTTTCACAAGAAAAAGTGTATATAAGCATTAAAATATCATTCTGCAATTCTGCATTGTACTTTAATATGTAAAATAAGGAAGCATTTTGTTTGTAACGAAAAATCATTAAGGTTGAAGGTGACTGCCGACAAGTAATTGCTTATCCTGGGTGTCCAAATATAGACATATAAATGTTGCAAAAATTTCATACACGAGCAATAACGATGGGTAGGTTGGCGTTTAGTAGATTAAAAGTGGAAGAATGTTTGTTGCATTATACCATGGATCAAAAGGTTGTCTCGTGATGTAATGCACTCAAAGTACAAGTTGCCATCATCAGTGTGAAAGCATCGTGTCAATGATGCAGTTTCACAGATTATTTACACATTTTTAGAGTGCAAATTCTTTTAAAGTTAAGTTTAGTTGGTGATGATGGCTCCAGCTCTCCCTGTCGCCTTTTATGAGCTGAGATAATTTTAATGTTATGTTCCTTTATTGCACAAGTGTTTTGTTGGGATTTACCATGTTGGGCTTTGTGTATGTATGAAGGTCTGACTGACGAAGAGCCTAAAAACAGAATGACGTTACAATGATAATGTGGAGTCGTCGGAATTCGAGAAATCCCGCAACAGCTCTTTGCAAATAACAAATAAAATGCCAGTCTTGTCTTATCTGTTTTACTCTGGAATTTTCATGTGTTTGATATCAGAATGGATATTTGGGAATGGGTCGTATAGCAAGTAGGTTGTTAATGTAAGTTGGAAAACAGACATATGCATACATCATGTAGCAATAGCATAAATATCCTTGTTATTTCATTATGCAACAAGTTTGTGTGTTTATTGAATGAGATCAAGTAGATTGTTTTACTATGTCGTTTGCCAAGCCAGGCACGAGCTCCAGGAAAAATTTAGCTTGGAATTTTTTTGACGAGGATCAATCGATAACTAAAGACTTTCATCGATATGAGCACTCTTCCTCCTGAAGCTGTCACAGGTGCCAAGGAATCCGTTAATAGAACAAAAGCGGAAATGACGTAATCTGATTGTTCAAACACTCTTTCAAGATTAGGAATACCGAATGCTGATGATGTTGCATTCAAAAGACAGTATGGGATCAAGTCAAGCTTTGCACTTAACTGTAAACTTGATTGTATGGGTTTTTTTTGGTTGGATTTCGAATGGTATGGAAGTTGATGATGATGAGAGCTCAGGAATTTAAGGCGTCATTGTGTTGGCATTGTACTGGAATGTCCAATATTGACAAGAGCATCCGCTTTTCTGTTTTGAAACTCTGAGATGAACATTGAGTTTCAGGAAAAAGAAGCCAGAGCAATGTAACATGCCGTTTTTTATCAGTTTTCCTTTCTTTTGCAAATCGTTTGTTTTTACAGAGAAGATAGGGGATGGTTGTATGACTCTTGTACACGAGAAGTGTGATGTTGAATGCCAAATTACCAGTGTCATTTTGATACAGCTTTTTTCGGTGCTTTTATATAGCCAAAACTTCAAAGTTACCAGTTATAACATATTCCAAACTAACTATACAATCTCATTGCAATAATACAATATCCACATCCGCTTTTACTCAAACCCCTATCTCGCATCCCGAAACAAACGAAACGAGGTTTCTCGGAAACAACTGTCAAAAATAATTTTTGAAGTGGATGATGAGGATGATGA
The DNA here is from genome assembly GCA_034697805.1 of Orchesella bifasciata. Classification (NCBI taxonomy): domain Eukaryota; kingdom Metazoa; phylum Arthropoda; class Collembola; order Entomobryomorpha; family Orchesellidae; genus Orchesella; species Orchesella bifasciata. The sequence continues at coordinate 25,335 of JAQGAP010000122.1, forward strand.
CACATGGTTAGAATGAATGGAGCCCAGAATCTAAGCTAATTAAATACAATAATGGATTTGCAAAGATACTATTTTAAATAAATTGAGTCTTTTTTGCAGAGGTACCTAAGATGATGTGATAGAATGGACTAATGACAAGAATTCTTGTCATGTGTAATCATCATCTCATTAGCACCCAAACTTCTGAACATGATACCAGCAACCGTGTACGACGCATAGGAATGGAATGAGAATATTGTATAGGATTTATGCAACAAGGTTTTTTTTTCACCATACTTTCTTCCACAATGATATGCTGTGCAAAAAATGGAAACGGATGAATATTCTTAAGTGAGTGAGTACTACGAGAGTCGCGGTCGCATACCATTATAATTTTGTAGAGAACGAGTTGTATGTATTGCAGCATGACGCGTTGAAGGAATGTATTGGGATTTAGGGTTTTAGTTTTATGAATGAACTTGTTCCTAGAATCTCTGAAAAATGTCGATTGCGGTGATTCACCTCGTTCTAACTCTGCTTCCGTTGTGTTGTATACATTCATATTATGTACCAGCAACGGTATGCAGCACAACATTATTATGCAACGATATGCTGCAGGGATGCTCTCATCCCTTTTATCTAGTGCTACCATGCTATTTGAAGAATTTCTCTGTTGAAGCACATGGTTTTCAACATTTTTATGTCTGTTTGCCGAGGGATTACGCATCAGTTTGGAATGGGAGGAAACAAACTCACGATCAGTGTAGTTGCCACTTTGTTGTGAAATTTAGAACCCTAAAACACATCTCAGTGAGCTCCTGCATACATGAGTAAGTAAATCATGAATTAACAGATTTTAAATGATCTCAACCTGTGACCTGCAAAGTAATAAGTATATCTACCCACTATTCATAATTTTCTTGTATAAAGCAAAAATAATACTCGAACGAAGGTAATCGACATATTTTCTTCTACTCTGAAAATTTCAATGGGTAAAGCTCATTATTTTTTCATTAATTGCAACAACATATTTTATGCAGAAGGAAGGATAATGTAAAAATGATGTTTTGATTGTTGAGTTGGCTGAAAAAAAGTTATCATATTGCCTTCTGTAAATATTTAATGTTGAAAAAGCATAAATATTATGTTAACAGAAAGCATAATATATGTATGTGTATGTAGGATTCTACATCTTGCTCCATACACGGTGGTTGCACACTTATCTGAAAAATTTCTGAATATTTTTATAGAACTTCTTTCCCTGGTCTGTTGTTAGTTCCGTCATGTCTTCATTCATACATTGGATCTTGTGCCTATATATATTCTCATTGCCTTCTGTGGGTTTGAATGAAATTCTAGTGTTTAAATAGAATGAACATCATGTTCAAACTCATTCATTCTTATATCTCTACTCTGTTTTCGATCCTTATACTTATTCTACTTATATAAATGTTGTATGTAGGTATCCATATATTTCATTCATTCTCCCATTCATTCACAAAAAGCTCAAATTTTAGACAAGTTATGAGTAATTTCTGAAAGCAGATGATTATGATGATATTGATAATGATACTCCTACAGTTTTGTAACCAGACCACTTAAAAAGGAAACTATTAGTTGCGTACATGCAACTTGTTAGTTAACTTGTAGGTATATTACAGGGTGTTGTTTCATGGCCAGCTGTATTCTTGGTTTATTTCTATCAGCCCATGGTTCTTGTTCTAAAAAGCTATTCATAGCACCAATAAGTGTCTGATTCTAATAATATTGAATACAATATTATACGTACCCATTTACATTTCTGAAAGAAAGATGCTTCAAAATCAAAAAAGTTGAGAGGTGACTTGCACACTACAGCATATAGCGTTAAATGTGGTAAACAATTCTACACCAGACCGCCCGTACTATACTTGTAAACACGAGTTTATCAAAATTATATGAATCCTACAGGAAGTAAGTAAGAGGAGGTGTGCACAGTTGCACACAGTATCGAATTTTTTATTGTATGCAAGTTTGCATAACCATTTTGATGCATTGTAATTTTTTTAACTGGTACAACCTGCTTATAGTATTTATAATATGGAATATTCTTTTGGGGGAAAATTCAACGCAAAGTGAATTTGGCCATTGATGTTTTCTTATTTCTTATTTGTCTAATACGTCGAATACCTTAATCTTGCTCCGGGTACCTTCTACACTGTCTTGATGCATACAATTTTCAAACAGAACTATTTATTTACCTGCCTAACCTTTTTCGGGGCATTATGTAGCTGTAGATTTTGTATAGAAAATAGTTTCAGTTTAAGTGTTTTAGTTTTAACTGGGTTCCCAATTCCCAACGGTGGATGACGTTCATGTCTAAAAAAGTGAAAATGAAATTATGTAAGCACGTGTAAGGCTATAAGTATACTCTTTGTACCATCATCAAAAAGTGGCATGCTATCTCGAAGAAAAGAGGAAGATGGGAATGTTTTAATGAACTGCATTTTTTTGTACTTTCTTTCATTCTTCCTTGCCTGAAGTATGGAATAAGTTGGCATGACTTGGCAGAAACGCAAGATGAAATTTCATTGATTCTAAAAGTTACACCTATTATATGTGTGCAGATTACTAGAGCTCACTATTGGCTTATTTGCTCTCTGTTGTACGAAGTACACAAAAGCTGATTTGCATGAGACATGCCCATACATACTCTGAAGTGAGTGATTAAATAGGTTTTGTCAAATTCCAAATGAGGTACCTTATTTCTAACAAGGTACTTTTTAAAAAATTTACAGGTCATTCGGTCCATATGTATCACAAGTCCTTCATACAGCCCTGCCAATAGAATTTTTAGAATTCCATTCCAATTCTGCTAATATCTTGGGTTTGATTAACCGACCGTGTTTGCACTTGTTTGAAAAATTTGTGAGATCCTTAAAATGTAAGTCCTGGTCTGACTAACTGGCGAACGAAATCTTGTGGCATGTATAATGAATGAGCTTTACAGATTCCTATTGAGTACACTGTGGATCTCTAGGACTAAAAACAACCATGACTTTTTCTACCTCACTTCATTAAAGATTTTTTGTTTTGTTTTACGTACCTATATACACTTTGCATTAACATGTACTATATTCAACCGCTCTTGTTTGAAAAACTGATTGTTTGACTACCTTTTTGCATTTAGCTACATTTTTTTCATAGTGTCTTCTTCGTCACCACCGGCACAGTTTGCATTTTATTTCATTCATCATCATTGAGCCCGCTGTTGATACTTTGTATTGCATTTCATTGCTCAGTTTAATATTCTGGTTACCAATCGTCTCTTCTGTAACTGACTACAGCATTCCAATATGATGATGCACAGCACAAGAACAGAGACTAATATGCAAATTTTATTTTAAAAGTTTATATACCCATCATCGTGTGCATAGCATATTTATTTACATGCATTCGTACATTGTACCTTGTTGTTGATGATGATGATGAGAATGGCGTGCATGCCTATGTATTTAACTTACCTAAAGTATGCAAAAACATTTCGTGTGTCTGAATGTTATGTACCTGATGTCTAAAAGCACAACAAATATTCGATCATTTTTTCTCTCATTCCTCAGCTCAACTCTTAACTTGAATGTTTACCTCCGCTGGTTGATGCAGCAAAAGAGATGATTCCGGTTTTCAGTTAAGTTAATAAATTGGAGATGGTGATAATTTGTGTGTGCTAGTGACTCTTCGACTTGAGAAATGAGAGTCTCGTACTTTTGTCGTGATGCTTCTGGGTTGCTCTTTCCCTGATGTGGAAACAGCTAGGAGATATGAGATGAGTAACAGATAGCCTTGATGATAGATTAAGGTTGGTTGGAGCATTGAAATGGATATTTTTTGAATGAATCCTGTTATATACTTGCTTGTTTTCCATACATACCTGAGTCTATCCAATGAATCAGGATTTTTCTTGTGGAGGGTTAATCACAAATTAATTCAAACCAAATTCTAAATTGCTCAACGATGAAAGTATCATCTAATCTGTATTAATCTTCCAAGTGATATATGCGTCAGCAGAGCAGTTACACATATTTCAAACCATTACGTTTATACGGCTCATGCCATTTCTTGTCCCATTCATTTTATTCACATAAACCTTTCACTTTAAATCATGTAATAGGTACAATATCTAATGTAGATTGGCAGCATTGTGCTCCTCTATTCCTCTTACGGGAAATGAATTGCAACGGTGTGCTCATCTGCAGTGTAGACGCGAATCACACATTAAGCATGACAGGACATCGGTGTTGCATTTATGAAGTCTGTTTCCTATTGCATAAAATTGTTATGTTCCGCGAATTATATTTTTGACATGAGTCTTTTGGCTTTGCGATGTAAGCTTTCTCAATGTGTGTGTCATACTGACAGGAAATGCGAATGTTGCTTGACATGTGTTCCCTATTATTATTATTATTAGTAACTTGAAGCTTGTTACTTGTGCCTGTCAGTTCAGAGGTAGCTAATTTACTTCTCTTTTACCCTATTTGATGTCATGATATTATGTCATCTATGATATATTTCAAAGTAAACCCTTGGAACATACATTTAAAAAAAATGTTTGCTTTTCTTGAGACTTGAGAACAAGTATACAAACATTCAAACATAAGATTTAATGAAACACAATCTCGAACCTCTCCATTTACAAAACTGTCGATTTGGTATTTGATCCCAGAAATTGAATCTGGTTGCGCAAATGCTTGTGTTTGCAATGAAACTAGTCATAAGACGGAACACAATTTTTTTCTCAAAATGTTAGTGCCTGACCCCGTCCACATGTGCTTTTTTAAATGTGTATAGACATTATGCACACGTATAAATGCATAGTACTTTGGTACTCATCTTCTGTGCTTAATACGCATTTGCTTGCTGAAAAAACTTGCCTTGTGACTCGTGAATCAGAAGCAAATTTGTTGTTGATGTCGCAGTTTTCTCCTTTGTGTACGTTCTTGAAATGATACTTGCCCTTTTGCACAAAGTTCCATGAAAACTGGCTCATTCATTACGAATTCTCCTTCATCTTTGAAGCATGTGCTTATGTATGTAGTTCTTAGCTTTCTGCGTTTTATGTTCCCAATCCTAAGGCGCGGATGATGATGATGACCATGACCACTACACACTTTCGCTTGGTATTTGGTATGAAGATGTGCAAATTTAAGACATGTATGTAGTAGCTGCAATAATAGCATGTGTTATCATCATCACCATATCGTACATGCTCTACATATATAGGCAAGTTTAGGTAAGGTAGTAGTTGTTTTAAGTGAATTTTGCACAAGTTGGTAAGTGCTACCAGTTGCTGCTGATGATGTTGTTGCCCGTTTACGAGTAATATATTGCTACTATATTTTATTTATACCTCTTGGCTGTCTGCATGAATGTACGCGTTATTTGGCCTGAATAAATAGCACCTTATACCTGTATCCACACTACTGAGCGGCAACTGCTGTCAATCAGTTAGACAATCCCATCCCGTTTGCAAAAGAATAGGCTGCTGCCAGTGCAGTGGTATCAACAGCAGCTGTGAGGCATACAGAGCGAGAGAAAACAACAGCAGAGTTCAAAGAAAAGTTTAAGAGAAAAGAAGAAATTGCGAATCAATTCCAAAAGTTACTCATACATTATTCGTACGACTTGTGACTGACTGACTGACAGACAGGGGAGAATTCCATTCATTGCATTGCTGGCGAGTATTAGTTGAACAAAAAGTGGACATATAAGTGAGCTGTTTTGGTGAAAAACATGATGGCTTACTCTTACATGTGTACGTGGTGCACCAAATTAAGGTATTGCAGAAGCAAGCAAAAGCAGAGGTGTAAAACACAAAACTGCTCTTCTGCAGCAGCAGCAACTGTAACCCTGAATCTTCTTGCCTATCTCAATGTTGTTTGCTATTGCTAAAAATGTGGTTTATAACCAAGCAAAGCTCATAAATGTATGTGTATATGTTCGCGAAAATGAAAGAATGAGATGTTTGCGAAAAGGTTTACTCATTCGTTCTGCACTCTTACTCATTTTTCCTCATTACTCATCACGACATGATCATCATTTTTGGCCCTGTCGGGAAACGAAGCCTACTAGAGCAACAGCGTGCCATTGGGTTTCTACCTCTATCAACTGATCCTATTGCTAAGATTTGTTACCTTGTTACTTTACATTATTTTAGTGCATAATCATCATCTCATGAATAGCAGCACTCGGATTGTATGAATGGTAGTTCTGTGAGTGTGTCTGTGCGCCTGATGTAAAAATGTTGATATGATAATAAGACTTGCATTTCCAGATTCTCCATAAAGTACCAACTTATGTAGCAAACGCAGAGATGTACGTTATTTTCGCGAATTTGCACGAAAATTTTTATGGAGCATGTGGTCTGGTTTGGTGTGTGGATAAATGGTATGCTTTTTCATCTCAAGTGACGGCTCAAACTAAGTACTTCTGTGACGGCCGCTGATGATGCTGGTCTTGCGAATTACGTGTTTCATCGTCTCTTCCCCAGAAGTGGAATATCAGTCACAAATATAGCGAGACATTCGTTATGAATGTAATGTGTCGTTCTCTATGTCGCGGTACAACTACAAGCAATTGAGTCGTCAGTAAACGTTTGCACAGTGGAGAGCAGTGCTTGCACGTCTGGGTCGTTGTAGGACAACACATAATCCACACTGACTGGTGGTGCATAATATTTTTGCTCCATTCCATGCATCTGTGGACAACGTCGGAAATAGTGTCTTATGAGAAAGATGATGGGGATGATGACAAAGAGGCAAACTGAGTGTGGCAATATTAATGGGAACTACTGTGGCAGTGCTTACTGGAGCAGTGAGTACATAGACATGATTCTAACTCCAAGTTCAAGAGACTCCTAATAGTCATCCTAATTCGCACTGTTTTTGCATGTGCTGCGTGAGTTCTGTGGTCGTGGTCAGTCATCCCCTTCTCTAAGAAATGCATAGAGAGTAAGCTCAGACGTGTATATTACAGTGTATTCTTTATATGTAACCGTGTGCTGAAGGCATACGTTTTTAGCTCTCTGACTGAACTGAGTTCCCTGTGGCTCATCGAAGATTGACTTTTTGTGTTGTTGTTCCTGTGTCTACACGTCTATGCATGGACAGGCCTGGCTGAGGGCTGGCTACATGTACTACGGTTTTGCAATTTTGAGTAAAAAGCAACCTCTTTCTCATCGACTGACTGGCTACCTGTAGAACTCTGACTGTTCCTTTTCACAGGGCCCCTTGCTTAGTTCGTTGTTTTTTCGTGGTATATAGATCTACCTTTCTTCACGTTGTGTTGTAGCACACAATCAGCACATATTATTTTTCCTGCGAATTGGGGTACCCATTTAATACATACCTTTGGATAATTCATGGATAGAGTTTGCGAGTTTACCTTCATCTCATCTCATGTAATATCGTCTTGTGTCAGAATTTTTTTTTACTTCGGTTCTTCATCGTCGCCGTCATTTAAGTTGTATTATTGAACTTGTGAGAGAGAGTTAAAATACAATCTGTAATGGAATGGAATGGAACTATCCTCCCTTTCTTTCATTTTATGATGCGGTGATTACTTTTTGAAGTCTGCTTGGACGTACCTTACGTACCCATTATATCGTGCCGGCAGTTGCGATTGGTAGTACATTTTTGAGCTGTGATCGTGTGATATATTATACCACCCATGTACCTCAACAAGAGTGGAGAATGAGCTTGATCCTGTGAAAAAAAAATTCCTTTCATGGATAACCTTTTTTGCAAACTTGAAAGTATTTTTGCAGTGGTTGTGTGAAAGAAGGTACTTAGAATGGGCTAGGCAGTTCGCCTGTCAAGTTAGTTCGTCTTGCGAGTGTATAGTAAGAAAGTATGTAGTTTGTAGGGACGTAGCGTAAGTGCTTATAACATTAAGCGGATATTAGAGAGTATCACTACCTCATTGTTACTCATTGTTTCCCTCCAATCGTCCACACACTGATGATGACTGACTGAGGAGCTTGAAAAAGTGTTTGTGTCTGAGATTCGCTGACCTGTGATTAAAAGACTTGTAATTATACATTTCATAAGACTTTTTGTGAATTAGTAAACAAAGACTTTTGCTGAGAAATGCTGTTTGTATTTTTATACCCCGAAGATTTGTGAACGAACACATATATATGGATATTTTTTGTAGAAATTGTTCCCAGTTCCGTTAAGATAGAAAGATAAAGCAAAGCGTACCCATCAGTTTAAAAGTTAATGATATACAAATTAAGTTATCACCTTGCTATCTTTGGAACATAGCATCGCGTGCGTGTTGATAGTGAGAAAACTACATATCTCTCGTCTGGTCTCCGTTTCACGAGAGCATGTTACGTGACGTATTTTTACCTTGTGTGCAGAGTATGCTACATGTACAAAGTATGTAAACGTGAATGAGTGCGGAGCATCCAGGTGCAGCTATATGGATATGATTATGTAGTCAAGTTTGGTGTGTGATATGATATGATAACAAAGAGAGAGAGAGACATGTGAAAAGACAAAGACTGCATGTACTTTTAAGGAAACATTTGTTTTGTTTGCTGTCTGATATTACATCAGAGACGCCGTAAATTAGGGCGATATTAGTTTAATATGGTCATGATGTCTTACTATCCGGAAAACGAGCCACACCAGCCTTCCGAAAGTGTCGGTGGTACCGTAGGCAATGGTGGTGGAGGAGATCACACAGAATCTGGAGTGTCTTGGTTTCCTGAACCATCCAACAAGTTTCCCGAAACTTCCGTTTGGCGTATGTTACTTTATAAGTATTTTAAGAACTTGGGTTTATTTAATATAAGATAATTAGGGATGTGTGTATAGATTTACCATTGATGAGAGCAGTTCTCCGTAATCAGCCAACAACCCAGAAATAGTTCCTCCTTCACAAACATTTTTGATCATTTTCTATGTAGGTTTCTCTGCCTGATAATGGGATAAAATTAGAACAATTTTAAACAGAACCGTTGTTGATTTTCTACGGAATAGTTAACGAGGAGTTTATTCACATTTTCATATTACGTTGACGTGATGTTTTCCCTTTCCTTCATTCACTCATTCTCTTTCATTCATTCTTTAAACCTCCACAAATGTGTACATAGTTCAGTTCATTACTGTTACGTATAGCTTGTACGTAAGTATGTTCCTCCAAACGTGCGTAGGTTGATTATTTACGTTGCATTCTAGTATTACTACACTACAAATACGTGCGCATCGCATCATTAGACGCATCCAACTAATAAGTGTAACTTTTAAAGTTTATAACTATAATGCTAAAAGCACATGCACAGAAATTCCTATCAGGATTGCAGTTCACATGTACTCATATTCAGTAAATGGAAAAGGGCAGCCAGGATCACATTTTTTGTTGTTACTGTTTCTTGTACAAAAGAGGAATGATGATGACGGCATGCTTCGCTCACTAGCTGGATGAGCTCACACAGACTCTTGTATGACTAGAAATAGTAGTAGTGCGGAGCGATTGACATGCTACACTTTTTGTTTGCCTTTAGTTGATGTCGATATTGTCGATAGTAAATACATTGTACATTTTTATACGTATCAAATCAAGCCAGAACGCAGATGTAGCCGCATACACTTTTATCTAGTTTGTGTACACATTATACGGATGTAGAAAGCGGAGGAGGTGATTCATTGATGAATTCAATGATGACGGTGATGAGATGGATGACGATGCCTCCGCACGATTTGATGATCCACCCACGCTCTGTAGACAATGCCGGCCGGTACACGTAATCCCATCGTCACATGTAGGCAACTCAACGCTAACGCACATGAGTCTAGTACAGCGCTAGGCATTCTCTTTGTTCGAATGGATTGTGTACTTGTCTTGTCGCATGGTATGCCTTGTCATGAATTCCTTTGTTTATGTGCATACATTTTAATTCGTGGTAGAATAGTATCCTCGTCGGTTAAATGAAAAGGTTGCAAGTTGCAATGGTAAAGTATTAAATTGCAGTGGGGTTTAGTCCTGTGCAGAACTTTAAGGGGCAAAAAGATATAAACGCGTATTGTTCATAACTTTATGATGCAAATGATTGGTATTGTATAAATACATACAGATATATGATGTACTTATAAGAATACTTAAGATACATATGCATGTTTAAATTTATGCAATTGGTAGACCTTCCAAAAGCTAAACTTGCGGCATTCCAGTCTTTGAAACGCATAGCCTCCTGTTTGTGGATGTACAATAAACTTGTGGCAATATGCATAAGTATGTAAACCTGTTAATAAAGCGAGAAGTGACGACGATACTAGCAGGTTCCTTTCACAGTTGAATAGTAGCAAAGTAGGATTTTTCTGTTGTGGGCAGATAAAGTATGTAGGCAACAGGTAGGTTTGAGGATAGGACTTGAAGTGAAGTTGCTCTTAGTCTGATCTAGAATCACAAAGGATTGATCTACTGTGGTAGACGAAAACATGTACTACACACTACAGTGTAGTGACTACTACACACACCGAGTCCGCTCACTCAAAATGTGCGAAGTGGGATTTAAAGTTTAGTCATCATATCAAATCCAAACGAACTTGTGAACTTGTCTGTTTGACTATTATGGTGAATATTATGATGCATGCTAATGTTTTCTACTCCACAACGTAAAAAAAAAAAAAAGCTGGCCCACTGCAGTTGTGGGCTTTGGTAATGGTAATAGTATGCGTATTATGTACATAAATGCAAATTGGACAAACTGGCGTTGGTCGATAAAGGGGTGGATGTAGATAGTAGGCTGTTTCTTTTCGTTGAGTAACATATGCGGATGGATTTTACTTTTTCTAAAATTCTTGGCTTTAAGATGTATCACGTATCTGCTTAAGTACATTTTCTCTCTGGAAATAAAACAGAGGCTCAACAACTACTGCTACCGTGAACATTAGGACACATCGTATGATTGGTTTGGTACGGTAGCAAATAATTTCCTATCACTATCTGATAAAGTATTAAGTAACAACGCGCCTAAGGCTACCTTAAATGTGATACAAGGTATTATCATGTTATTAATGCAATTCTTTCAGAGCATTCACCTTCCTTCAAGTGCTTCAAAAAAGACCCTTATTTGGAAACAATGGTTCGTTTGTTATAAGTTGTAAGGTAGCAGCAGGTGTGGCACGCGCCTTGAGTCCAATAAGCTGGACAAGTTTGGATTGGAGAAGCTATCAAATGTGTATTATTACTATTAAAATTTGGTATGTTCAGCAGTAGCATCTGCCACCTGGAGCAATAATTGAATTTATTTACATTCAACATTGTTTTTGTCGTCTCCTCTTGTATTGAATATTGACAGATAAAATTAGTAGTGATGTGCGTGGCGTGCGGCATGCCATGTGGGGTGCAGTTGTCTGCCAGGTTTACATACTTGCCAGCCTCTGTTCAGCGGTACGACAACCACACTGCATCTTGGCATTGTTGAAGAATCTGCTGATTCTTCCAGCCAGCTCTATCGGAAATATTATGTATCATCATCATATTCATCATCATTCTCAAGTCTCAAGCATATACTTTGCTGTGAGGTACAAATGGTCGGAAATTGTGAAATATCTTGAATTTACAGCATCACCATAAAAGCAACTACATTCTGCCCGTAATTATGTACCCATGTCTTTTAATGAAGGAACGAAGCTGTAAATTACACAGCTTGGGAATAGGAAACATCTCCATCTGTTATTTTTATGACGAAATGAGATTATGTTGTCGCAGAACAATCGAACCCTTTTTTGACTACCAGTTTTTATTTGTTACGTAATGAAATGTCATTTGATGATTACGATTAGGACGATGAAGATATCATCAGCAAAGTACTACATGAACAGTTTACACTGGGTTCATGCTTATAAAGGCAAGCAGTTATACGATAATATATATCAACTATTCATACTTGCCGAAGTCATCGGAACCTTAACCTTAACCGGCTCCAGTGTAATCTTGCCCTCACTTTGGTGTAACCGGATACATGATAGCCTGATAGGTGGAAGGTTGCGTAAAGTAATAAATAATATTATTTTGTCGCTTTGCTCCCTAGTAGTGGTTGACGTTTTTATTCGATTTCTGATTTCTTCATTCTTTGTTTTTATTTTCTTGACAAACCCCAGCGCCACGGAAATGATGGCGTCTGTAAAGGAACCGGTACATTTAATGGTAAATGACCTTTGATAGAAGTAGTGTGATACATTTCCCTTACTTAAATGAAGGCTTACAAGGATTGTATAATATGCATTTGAATTTGATACTCAAAATGATTGTCGGATTGTCGGAAATACGTGAGAAGTTTTGGAACGCCACATATGGTCTCAAAAATATAGCCATTTAATGATAAAACACAATAGTTTACGACTTTCGCAAACAGAATCCGACTGTCACAATTTACTATTTACAATGGTTGACGAGAGTTGCCTGCCTGCTACTTTTAAGAGGATGTAAATGTAACTTGGGGAAAAGTTGATTTAAAGTTAAGTAAGGTATAGAGGAAAAACCGTGTGGTGGTTTCAGAGTAGAACTACGAGTCAATACGTAAATGTGTGTAGCCATGTTTTTATTTACTCCGCGGCCGTACAAACGCACCATGAAAATCTGAAAGACAAAAATAGTCGGATGGGTGACATGCAAATGTACACCGATACTTCCAACACACGAAGCAAAAACAATTTCTTTTCCTGTTTTTCAAGAGGGGAGAGTAGCGACTCCACTCCAAGCTCATTTGGCAATGGTTTTTGGTGTCATTATTACCTTAAACTTGATAGTGTTTGAGGAACAAGCTACAAGTTTATGTATAAGAAATCTTTGATTTTATATAGTATCTTCCTTCGTTATTTTCAAATGCACTGTTGTCTGATCAGCCGCTAGTTTGGAAAGTTTACTGGTCTTAAGTGAACCTTGTATTAATGCTAACCACTACCACCCTTCTCCAATATACCACATGCAACATATTTATGAGAACACACCGACATGCGACACTCTTTTATGTCTCGTTTGGAAAGAAGAAATTGAATGGAAATGCGTTTATTGACGTAGTTGTTGGTATTTCGGAAATGGTATCTCAGCATGTCGACTCCTCAATAATAGATGAACATGAAAACAGAGTTTTTATCAACAGCATCTTACCATATTCTCAAGACGCTCCGCGTTCTTTGTCTTCTCCTATTATATCTTTTAGAACCTGGATAATTTAGACTTCTGGAACATTTCGTTTTTGTGATCGTGGGAGTAGCATTTGGTTGCATGAATTCTATGAATGTTATCGTAATAAGAACACGCACACGATGTTGTTGTACCAAAATGTATAATCATCATCACTACCGCAGTTCTTCGCAATGTAGTATATATGCACATATAGTAGGATATATAAATGATAGCCGTGTTGTTGTCTCTCTGTTTCTGTCAACCCGTTGGAAACATTCAGGTGATTCACGTTATTGCAATTAAAGAAATGAATGAGATTCTGGTCGCAGATGAGAGGGAGGGAGGTTGGCCAGTTTCGTAAGCACATCATGTTTGAATATTGGGACTTTGATTGTGATTACAATTACAGGTTCTCTTCAGTATCATCATCACCACCACTTGTGGTGAATGGAAATCAGTGTGAGTGTGTTTGTATCATAAACACAAAAACAGCATCCTCTTTTTCTGTGTTCTTATACCCCACCACACGACAACAAAGACACATTGGCCATTCAAACCAAACCATACGTAAAAACCTAGTTTTTGTATTTGTACGTTCACCCCTATATCCCATGTTGTTTCATTAAACTAAACCTAATACAGCGCTCAGACAGACTGGTGATGGGATGTGATGTTGATCTGGCTCATTCACAAGAGTCAGTAAGAGTGAATGAGGTATGGGATTAGAATGAACTTGATTTGAGTTTTTAAGGTGGGGGTGATAATGGAATGTGGTAATGGTAAATAAGACCAAGATGATACTGATACTTATAAATGTTTGCAAGCAGTATAGTTAAATGAATCAAAACAGTATGGGATCGGTCGGCGAGGTCGCAGTTATAAAAATGGAGATCAGTGAAATGCGATGTCACACATTTTCATACATTATGGATGTCTCGTCCGATTAGTACTGATGATAATGATAGCACATTCACGTACTTGTGTAGTTCATTAACTACGTGGTAGGTTTTCGTTTTTTTATGAATGAAAAAGTCATTGAGAAGGAGAATCTGCGTTATATAATAATAACGTTGGATGAAAATGTAATGAGGACACAACGTAGTATTTACCCTTGTTTAATGATGATTAATAGAACAAGAGATCATAGTTCTTTTTATGGGTGACGAATTTAAATTTTCTTTTTAATAAGAATGAATGAGAGGATGGGACTGATGATGGGACTGATGTTTGATACATTGATGATGTCTCATTACTTAATTAAGATTTTTCCGTTTGACCAGTTGTATTTAATTACGATAAGTAAACAAACCAAGGGAAGTTTTTTTCAGCGAATAAATAATATAATTATTTACATTTAAAAATGGTTTAAATTTTCTCAATGTTGGGTATATGCCTACCATTTCTTGTGTGAAAGGCTGCGTAATCAGTGGACGAGCATGAGAGTTGTATTCGCATATCTGTTTAGGGTTTCTTGGGTTGGTTCACTGAAAGATGTTTTACTTTGCTTTTGCTCGTTATCAGCTTAATTCATTCAACATGTAACAAACATCACGAAACGATGACTATTTGGTGTTGGACTGTGTTAAGTTCATGTTCTTCATTAGCTGTCGTTTTGAAATAAGCGTTAAGAAGAGTAGTTTGACTATCGGATGCAAAATGCAAAGCAGGTGAAACGATAATATAATGATACTGGAATGATTTGTTAGGCTTGTATGTACATTGGGACTATTAAGGCCTTCGTCTTCTCTGCTCTGCCCAAAACATCAACTGCACAAACATTGAAGGAGAGTATGAAAGGAAAGGAAATGAAAAAAAAAATTCAACAAACTTATATAAAATAGTAATAAATAGTTCCCCTTGTCAATTTCAACTGGTTTCGCTTGCTCACATTCTCTTTGACCATGAGGGTTCTGACCCGCACTCATTTCAGTGTTAAATGGGATAATATGATATGGACAACAGCTTGGATAATAAGAGAAAATTGAATACTTTACACCTTCTTTAATTTGGACTCTGCTCTATACTCGGTACACACATATTTGAAGCTTGTTATTCCGACTTGGGAACATGAGTCAAGCTGGTTCGATGAAAATATGTGCATTTGTTTGTTAAGTTTTCAGCAGTAAGACGAATCAATGCTCAGCCCAAACATATCAGATGCTTTCTTCCTGTTTGACTTCTTTCTTTTCTTTCTCTCATCTTTTCGTGCATCATGGCACGTGGTTCAAGTTTAATGACCTGCAAGGTCGAACTTACTACGTATGAGCAAGTGAAAATGCCTTCTAGAAGTAAGAGCAGCGTTGGACCCCATGTATTCAATACTTTTATAGTTGTTATTACGCTGAAGATGACGCTCCACTGCTGTTAGCCGCATTTTATGCAATATACGCTTGCCCAACCTCTCTCACTCCATTCTTTACCTTGTGCTTTTTAATTCCGTCTTCAGTTCGAGTTTTGGAGAACTAACCAAGAACTAAGAACCACTTTCAGGACCATCATGATCAACATAATACAAGATGCTTCAACATGCACATTCAACGTTTTGTACTTTCTTGCGCAATAACAATAAAAATACATATTCTCAAGATTAAGAACAAAGGTAGGAGTATTACTGAGATGCAGTTTTTATCTCATTCGATCTCTGCGTGCGTATGTATTTTTTGATACAGCGAGTACATCGGTTTGGTATCTTCAGTTGACTAGCCACATCACAACCAACAGAAGCAACAAGAAGACGTAGACATCTTGTCATTTCAGCTTCTAACTTGTCCAACCAACTGGTACATCCTTATTCTATTCTGTGTTGTTCACTGTAAATACACAATCGTGTAACAGCAACCGTCACATTGATAACACTTTGCGATGCTTACTGACGCTCGCTTACTTTCTGTGTAGAAAGATACATGGGCTCATGATGAAGACCACGAGAAAAGAATTAGTGTATCGTATTGTATCACTACTGCCCCCCACTTTCTTGTTATTGCTACGGTTGTACATGTGAATGCACCAAGCACGCACTTTTTAAACGTTACATTTACATGATCATCATGTATGCATGCTTTTGCTCAAGAATGCGTCTCATTCCTTTTTTCATTCTTTAAAGTCAGCAAACCGAAGCCTCGCTCTCAGCAGAGAGCAGCGTAAGCGACAAAGAGAGTGCAGCGAGATATGAACGGGAAGTAGTAGTGGAAAAGTAGTAAATATAGTGAATAGTAAGCAGGCAACATTGTTTAGTTGTAGTGGTTGTAGTAGAAGCAGAAGCTGAAAGAGAAACACTATAAAACGTGTAAATTTTCTGAGGTATGCAGTCATCAGTAGGTATGCAGAATGCGTAGAGTGCGTAAACCGCATCTGTGAGCTTGTATACATCATATAATATATTTATGCATTCCATTGTTTGTACTTGTAGGTGCATTCACTCGGCGGGGTTCGATTCGAAGCATGTTTTTTTGAAGCCACTCGTACTCGCACTGCATATAAAAATACATGGCAATGGCATACAAGGTTATGAATAAAACGAAAAAGTTGGTTTTGCGGAAAAAGGGATGGCGTTTAATGCGTAAATTGTGATGAAAATAACTAAATGATTCAGGTTTCAAAATGAAACTTTTTTTTAACGATTTTACATGTTTTTTGGACACAAATCCTTGAAATGTACTCACTCAGTTTTGTGGGCCAAGTTTTTGCTTAAGATTTTATTTTATCCACTTATCCAATTTATCTATTAGTTGGACATTTCATTGCTACTACGCGTTGCATTTGAGCTCACGTTTATTATCAAACTTCCTATCAGTGTCAGGTGGAACATGGACTAATTTAAATATTTTTGAGTGAATGCGTACCGTCTATGATACGAGAGCTGTCTCTGGAGGTCTAACATTCATAAACTGAATCCGCTTGTAGGAAACGAGCGGGCACTGTAACGACTGTGCTTATCTACTGGTACAGGTGAAAGAATAGATAAATTTGGTTGAATAATTTTAAGCTGCTCGTAATTATTATCATGCTTTGTACTCTGCAGATGGCTGTGTGTTTTTTGATGTGTTACGCCAACTTAAAAGTTGTTAAGGAGTTTGAAAGATTATGAAACGACATATCAAAGATTAATGGACTTTTGGAAAAACTGAAGAATACCTGGTATATTTTACATTATATATATATTCAGCACTTTCCATAGCTTAGGTATACATGAATTTGGTACGCATGGTACATACAGAATGAAATATGTTGCTGGTCTTTTCATCAAACAGATCATTCTTTCAGATAGGTGGACAAAGATGTTGTGTGGTGTAGAGAATAAGACAACCGGCCGAGAAAAAAAAGAAATCATATAGGTTTTATATTATATGAGGCTCTTAATAGAGTTGCCTACGACAGTGGGAAATAGGCAAAATGGGAATTTAACAAAATGCTACATAAAGTGGCATCGATGATTAGAAAACCGGAAATGGTTTCAGGTTTCAAGATTGTCTTTTGGGATTACGATTTCAATAAGTATTTAATGGGGAGAATGATAACGCTTGACGTTTTAGATGGGGAATCGAAATGAGTTAGTGTTTAGTTTCACGGTTGGGACTTTTAACTCAGAAGCACTAATAAAAATGAAATTTTACTTAGTGAAAGTTTAATGCAGTATTTTTGGAAGCAGTTGTGAACGGCATAATAGACCTGAATGGGATCTCAGACATTCAATTGGACGGATTGCATAAACTTTCCGTGCATCATTTACCCTCCTGTAAATTTCCATTCTCATACAAAATACAAATTCGTAACTTGCTCATGCATATGAATCGTTCAATGAGACCAGGCAAGTTTTTTACTGCTATTTTACTCACAATAATATTTACGCATGTATTTGAAAAATAAGACTTGGTTTTGGTTAACAATAGGCAAGCTATAAGCTCACACAAAATATATGTTTTTATGAAATGAAATGAGTGGGTATGAATGTTTCAGCTGGTTCTTCTTGTTAAAGTTGTTTTTGCTGCTGTGCGTGATGTAAAAACTTTGATTCGGTGTTGTTTACGTGGTTATACGCAGTACATACGTACGTGTTTAGTTACTTCTATTACGGTTTTTGATTAACATGCGTAAACAGAATTCAAAAGGGTCGTTTTAATAGATATAGTATTTTGCTTGCAAAAAATACCCGCGAGGGTGATATTTTTCTGGCTTATTTTACTTTCTCTTCGATATTAAAGTTTTGCGGTTTCAAGAAGAATTGAATTTGCTTTAAATATTTGTATAGACAATTGTTCATACTATGAGAAAATACTAGCTAAATGAACCAACTATGAAGTTTTTAAAAGTAGGTAGATGTGTAAGCATACTCGCAGCTGAAGGCGAAAAAACAGTCAAGAACACATAATATTATTATCACATACGTTCCAAGATTGATTTTAGAAGATGAGAAAATCAAAGCCAAAAGAGCCTTAAAACGTTTAAAATAAAAATTGAACGTATTGGAATACAACATGGGGAAACATTCACAAAATTTTCTTTAAATAAGACTCTTTTTTACTCTTGTGTGCCTCTCAGAAATGACTACGCAGCAACATGATGAATACATACTCGGTGAGCTTAGCTTTGCAGTAAAACGTGTAGAATTGCGTAAGGGGGCTAAATACTTTTCATTCCTACTTTCGCCTAAACATATGCGTTTCGCTCACCGACCGACTGACGAAGCACTTTTTTGTGTATCAAAATCTTAACAGAATAGCAAACAAGACTAATACGATGGGAGATGTATATCTTGTAAAACTCGAAAACTTTGCATACCTAAGTAAAGATAGTAATGCCACTCGCTTCAAACTATGTAAGAATAGGAATGTAGCACGTCTTCCGTTGTGCTTGTGACTATTCACATTTCTTGTAATGTTAACTTCATTGAACTGTAGATTTTTTTGGTCTGGTAAAATTTTTCCTGGCAGTGATGCCATTTGGTGGCTCGGTGTATGTATGTATAGCATTGCCATTTGACGTAAAAAAAATTCCTAAGATGATGCAAATCTCCAAAATGTATATTTGACAATGCAATGCTGAATACTTGTGCGTATTTAGTATATTCAAATCAAAGTATACTCATAAGTGTTAAGTCAAAATTGTTAGCCTGAAGCATTTACATGAATTCAATAATGTGCCCAAAATATTCTATTTACGGGAAGGACCCTTCGTCCATTGAAACTAGAAATATTTTGAAGATATGAAGGTGCTACAACTGCTATACATTCATTTACACTTTTTAACACGGTTTTTATTTCCTTGTGATAATTTCCTGCGTAAACCAAAATGATTGATATAATGAGCTAAGACCTAACGTGCTATTAGCAATTAAAGCTTAACTAGGTAATAACAAATGGTTAGAGCAAGCAAATTACTATTATCCTGCAATCTATGATACTATTGCTATTAAAAATATTATAGTTTAATTTCACACAATCAGTTAATTTGCAGTGGGCTTTGGGATCATGTCATGTAATGCATGCATAAAGTAAGACTTTCGTAGTATGATGGCAATGTACAACACAAGATGAATAAGTTGGTTTGATGGTAATGAATTGGCATTCATAGTTGCGTACTAGCATCAGCTTTCTGTATGGTTGCATTGTATTGTATCTATATCTTGCTCAGAGTTGTTCCTTCTTTATGTACAAAATGTATTTAATATCTCATTCTAAATCTTTTAAGTCCTAAAACCCTTTTGAGCAAATAGTTGGATATGTGGCAGAGGAAATGGTAAATAACGACTTTATATGAAAGCATTTCATTTGGTTACAGAAACAAATTTCTTGAAAAGCCAACTCGCACTCGAACCTCTGCGTATCTATCTTTTTCCTCATGAAACTAACTGATGTACTTTCATGTTATGTGAGTCAAGTCAGGTCCGTGTGCATTTGGTTTGGTTTGGTATTGGTACTTGTCTTTGCTATGTGTATGCTTTTCCTCCTCTCCTACTTGCTTGAGCTGCCTGTTGCTTTTAATACATTCGTTTTTCATGAATCCATCCATGCCCACATGTTTAGGTACCTACACACTAACATGTGTGTCCATTCAAACAAGTGAAGTTGGTTCGGTGCTTTTGTTGAATGGGATGGTTGATGGTTTGGTAGGCTAGAAATGAGCCATGTTTTGGAACGAGTGAAAAGAAGGATGTAAAAAGTGCGTATGAACGTGAGTGTGTGTGTACCTCGTGTACTACTACTCTGCTTCTTCTCTCATATATGTTGGTTCGAAAGGGAACGCAAGCAAGTAGGAAACATCTCTTAAGACCAAACACGAGATGCGAAAACTCCATGTTAAAACCTTATAGGTATGTGTAAGTAGGTATAGACTACAAACTTTTTTCTTCTCTCTGTATTTCCCTATTTTCTAGCCATGCAGCTCAATACATGTTTGTAGTTCATATCGGTTTAAGTTTGAATACTTAATATGTGTGAATGTATTCAAGCAGTGCAAACTAGCAATAGGTAGGTACATGTGTGTGTGTGTGTTATTGAGCATTTTAATATTATTGCCTCTCTCGCTAACTAATGCATGTGCTTCTTCTCTTTCGTCTTGTTTCTGTAATGCTTACTTACTTACTCTCTCTGTACCTATGTAAAAATGCTTGTGTATCCCTCTCGCTTGTGCTAGTTCTCCCCAAAGTTTCAAAAGCAATGTGTCCTCATCACAATTCGGTGGTTTGTGTTATGCATTATGCCTAATTTTTTTTCTCTCTCTATCCCTTCTCATTATAATTCCTTGTACTCTCATGGTATGTGCTAGTGTGTGAGTGCGAGAGTGAGTGAATATATATGGTTTGTGTATAGGTTGGATTGGCAGATGATGATACTGATGATGATATTATGATCATCAGAATTGTGTGGCTCTTAAGCTGTATGGTTGTGTGTGCGAAGAGTGAGTGTGTGTGTAAGTAATTTTTTTTCAGTTGCCAGTTTTTTAAGCTGCGTGAACAACCAAAACTTAATTCCATATAGACAGCTTTAAAAGATAAGTTTCAATCTGCTACTTACGCCGAGTAGTAGCTTGCTTCTGGCAATAAAAACAACAACATCATCATCCACTGTAACACAATCCAATACGCACGAATTACTACATCTCAGAGAAAAGCGGAGTTAACTCCACTGTAACAAACCAAACACACACGAGTTTTTTCACCATCATCATGATCATCCCATCTCATCATCACTGGTGTAGGATCTATTCCATCCACATCATGTTGATAATATGTAGAGAGGCTTAAGCAAGTAGCATCATTGCAAAGAAAAAGTTGGTGTTCAGTTATTTTTCGATTCATAGAGATTTTGTGGCTGATCCGAGTGCATGTAAGGAAGGAAGGAAGGAAGGAAGTAAGTAAGTAAGTGGTGGACTGTTTGGGAATAGCGAGTATGTACTCCAATGTTGTTATATATACTCTTTTCCATCTTCTCTGCAAGAATGATTATCTTTAAGAGGGAAAGGGAAGAGAACAAGTAGTTGTGATACGTTACGAGTTTACATGAACAGTCTATTTCTCATCCTCGCCAGAAAATGTAGCAGATTTCATGACGACGTGTTCATTTAGTTTAAGCACAATAATATTTTTTCGAAAAATGAGGAAATGGAGTCGCTCCTTTGATTGTTATTGAGTCTGCTGAGGAATCCAAAAAATCTTCGAGTTTCCACCATATTGCATGCACCGAAACAAATGTTTCAACAAGATTTGCACGAAACATTGTAAACCGCTCGGAGCAAGTTTGTTTGTGTTCACTTTCCATCGCCGTGTGTGTTCTCCTCGGTATTTCTCTTGTATACCATTTTCTGAAGGATCTTGTCGTATCCGTCATACGCACCAGTACTTACGCAATTTTTAAATACGTATCACTTTGTTTCACCAAATGGGACGTATGATGGCGGAATACCGTATCATGTAAAGTACAAAAACTTTTACTCTGTGTACAAAGGAAAGGAAAGGAAGCAATATTTTTGTGTTCTTAACTGTACAAAAAAACCTCTCGTTTGGAGTTGATCTGGAAAATTCCAAACTCACAATACCTCATTAACATTATAGTACACTGCCAAAATAGCTCAGGGAAGTCAAAGACTTTTGTTTTGTAAAGGAGCCTTTCTGACTTTGAATCGAGATTGTGGAGAAAGAAGTACCTATGTGATAATAATGAGCTCAGGAAAAATGAGACGGGAGAGTTGTGGTCGTGCTTTTACCGTGTTAATTATGACCAGCACTCCCATAATCATTCCATGTATGACCCCAATGCGTTCGACCGGGTATACGTGTGACACGTGGTCTCCATTTACATCAACCATGTTACCGATGAGAAAGGATTTCTTGAAACTTGATATCTATTAGAAAAAACAACCTAGCTCTGGATGCGGAGTGTGATGGGTTGAGTGACGAGAAAATCTTTGATTTCTCTGATGATGGAATATGAGAGATGTGTGGGAAAGTTTGCTCAGGAGAACGGAAATTTGGGTGGATTGTTGAGAACGTTACTAATGCTAGAACTGTTGTTTGACGCAAAGTGTTTGGGACTGAATCGAGGTGATTATATTGTGCAAACGGAAGCTAGCTTGACACCAACGGAATGGTTAAGGATAAGGATGAAGGAGGAGCATAAGTTACTTATGGTGCTAGAATTCATATCTTAGAGAAATCGTCACCGGCATACAAAAATGAATCATGTCATATTGCCGAATATTGAATTGGAGGGGCAAAAAAGTCTGAGAATGAAAAGACTGTTTTTATAAATCTCCGGGTTGTTTGGTTTGAATATTGACATTTTGCTCAGTCAGATTAAAAGACAAGACCTAGTGATAAAAGTCGATTTTGTAACACAGTAAAAAAATTGTTACATCCATACTAAGTTGTTCGGGTTGGATCAGAGTACAAGATAGAAATTAATCGTTCAAAGTAAAATGTGGCGAAAAGAGGGTGAAGGTGATGATGATGCGAATGCTTGGCTATGGGGATTAGGTCAGGGCGAGGAGCAGGAGCTGGCCTCCAAGATGCTCCAGATCCAGTCAAAAAGATTCTACCTGGATGTCAAGGAGAATCCTCGAGGTAAGTTTATCAAAGTGGCCGAGATAGGAGCGGATGGACGGCGGAGTCAAGTGTACCTGGCTCTATCAACAGCAGCTGAGTTTCGTGATCACCTATCATCTTTCAGCGACTATTACGCTTCACTAGGTCCGCCTAATCCTGAGAATGTTCCTGAGGATGGTAAACTCAAGTCCGAAGTCATGGTGAAAACCAATCGTCGCTACTATCTTGACCTTAAGGTGAGCAGGAGTATATTTTTGTGTATTTTATATTCTTCATTTCTATGTAGCATGTAGCATATCACACGTTGGCATACTCCAAAAATCGCACAAAGATAAATTATTTAAATAGCATGTAATGGTCCAAGGTTATCACTTACCACCAACAACAGTCGAAATTCACAGAAAAAAAGTATACTAATTGCATTAAAAATAATGATGAGACAACATACAAAAATGATAAGGATAATTTCAATTTCATCTTTCATCAATGTTCTACATCTAGCTACCTGCTTGAAATGATTGCACCCCGCAGCAGCACACAGTCACATTACACACTTTTATAATTTTAAGCAATTAGAGCCGGAAATCAATGTCAGGATCAGGATGTCACTTTGTATTAAATGGTCTTATCAAGAATTTGAATCAAAACCCAACTTTTTTTTGTATCCCTTCAACCGACATTGCATTACAGGCATATCTCAATTTTAAGCAGTAACCTACCCTCGTTCCCCAAAAAATGCAGATTTTGAGATTTCATTTCATTAAAAACTGGACTGCTACATACCGAAGATATAAATGAGATACTTTATATAGATTGTGAAGATAAGTATAAACTGTACTATTTGTGTGATTGCCTCAGTCAGTCAGACATCCTTCTCGTTCATTGCACCACGCTGTTTTTATATCAATTTCATTAGTCATTAGAAAGTTTAGGGCATTAAAAAGGGCTAGAGGAAAAAATATGCCGTAGGTTGCAGCTGACAGGAAAAAGAGTAGTTGTACGTTGTAAGTACATACTCCAGTTACAGCGCAAGGGAAGCTGGGTATATAGGCATCGGCCCATGTAGTTTGAAAAATTAATGCGTTTTGAAGGAAAGTGGCCAATTAAATAGGATTTATTGAAGGAAGTGCAATTGTAATGCTTTTCTCCTGTTGTCTGCTCTTCTTTTTTTTTGTTTTGCACCTTGTCCTCCAGCCCAGTTCCATGGTAGTGATGTAAAAATGAAGAATACATAATGAATTATTCGACTTTAAGCAGCAAAAGATGAACGAGATTGGGATGTAAAAAGTAATAAATATTCTTGTTGCTGGAGTCGTTGTTGATTGTCAATATAATTAAGTGGTATTATAAGTACCACATGGGATGGGAGCTAACATGAGGTTGGAAATCGATGGCAAGTTTCGTTGGAAGGCTTGTCTTGAAACTTTTTTCCTTTGAATGTTCACCTTCAGAATTTTTGCTTAAGATATCAATTGTTACATTTTTCGATAAATCATTCAATGCTGCTGCGTCTTTCTCTGAAAAAATATTCATTTGAATTGGATATATAATAAATACATAACAAACAACATGACAGATCTGGATTTTGGTAGATTGTGTGTAAGATTTGAAGTTTTCTGAATATATTTATGTATTGCTTCCCGACTAGATAGGATTGCTGCACAGGTGCATAATTTTCACTTTTCATGTACTTGCATATTTCTAAGGTACTCATTTCATTCTATACCAGGCTATTCATCAAGGTTTTGGTAAAGCTAATGTATTTTGTTGGTTTCTTTTCATAGGAAAATACTCGAGGTCGTTTTTTAAGAGTATCTCAAACAATTTCCCGAGGTGGTCCTCGGTCCCAAATTGCAATTCCTGCTCAAGGAATGATAGAATTTCGAGATGCCCTTACAGACCTGCTGGAAGAATTCGGAACGGACGATGGAGGTTTCCGAGGAGAGCTCCCGGAAGGACGCCATATTCGGGTGGATAACAAGATATTCTATTTTGACATTGGTCAGAATAATCGGGGTGTCTTCATGAGAGTCTCCGAAGTAAGTTGTTTTAACCTTTTCCCCACTCTCTTACATTATGCTTTACGTTATGTCGCCAATCGGTCATTTAGATGCAATGTGGTGTACGCACACTTAATGCGGTTTAATGGTAATGGTTTTGCGCATAAATTATCTTGTCCATTGAGCCAGTGTTTGGTTAATGTTGGTGGACACATTCATTTCGCTTTCGGAAAATCATAGTAGCATCTACCATCCATGTTATTTATCTGTTTTATCTTGCAAATCCAGTTTTTTCTTTAGGGATAATAATTTATCTACGGTTGTAATTACCATTCGCTTTGTTTTACTGTTGTAGGTCTTATAATGTCAAGAACAAACGCTTTATTTTCCCGAATATTTAGTGTCCACTCAAGCGTGCAACAAAGCCGAGTATTGTATAAGTAAGAGTTATTAGTGTTTTCAAAATTGCGACATTTACATTATTAGCGGCATTTGAAGTGGATTGAAAACCATTAGAAAAGAAACTGATACGGTGGAAGTGCAAACGAACATGAAAATATTGCTAACACACTCTCTGGTGCAACGATTTCATATAAGAAACCTGGTAATTTCTAATGCGAAGGCGGTGAAATAGTGAGAAAATACAAGTGCCAATGCGCAAACACAAATATATTCCAGCGTAAAGTCAGTAGATGGTTTGTATGTAAATGTAAGTGCCGAAGGATGGTTGCACGGAGCTCCAAATATATTTGTTCTGAGCTTCTCGTTATAGTTTAGTTTTCTTATTCCTTGATACCATGCTCAGTTGCAAGACTGCGTAAAGTATGCGTCTTGTGCGTAGATTTGCATGTTTTTAAACTTACATATCTTGCGAGCTAAGGAGACATTTACATAATTTATGCAAACCGGATTGTTCCTCGCAACAGTAGGCATTTCTTTTGCCGCTGTGAGCTTCAACAAGAGAGATAGTAGCACCAGCAGCAGGTATGCATTTTTATTTCACGACAGACTCTTTTCCTCCTCCTGCAATAAAGTAAGTTGAGTTTTTGTATAGTTGCACATGATGGGATGCGATGCTCTGCGAGTATTCGTATGGATGGAATGGAATGAAGACTGACAATGAGAATGAATGATCCAAAAGATTACTGCAATTTCGTTAAAGCTGACAATCATGTGAGGATGAATGTTGGATGCCGAGTGAATATGAACTTTATAAATGGTTGCCTTTGCTGCAACTCCACTACACTGGCACTAGTGGCACTGCATATTTGAGCAGCAGGCGTTGCGTATTATGAAAGAGGGGCTTGATTATATGCGTAAATTCAAAACGGTATACGCGTTTATAGGATGGAATGCGTTTTATGTTTATGCGTGGAGTTGTTGCGTAGAGTTGTGAACTTTTATGAGATGGAAAATGGATGCAAACTGTGGCGATACAGTACTTTTTCTGTTAGTTGTATGTAACACCAACGAACATTTGTACATAGAAAGACGTGAGTTCAATGTATATTGGGGTATGTGTAGGAATTCAAACGCGCTTTCAAATTCATTTTGGTTGCCTCTTTAAACTCTTTAGGTTATCTGGGCTTTCAATAATATTATGGCAAGTTTATCAGTGCTATGAGTATGGTAAGAAAGGAAAGAAAACATTCCTTTTTTTCTGTACTGCCAACTATCATGTTATTGTATGGATGAAAGTGCTTAGGGAAATATCATTTGGTGAAGTTATCTGATTTTGTCAACTGTGTTTGTACAAATGCGTGTGTTATTCATGCCACTATGTTCTACCATGGGTGTAACAGAGTATTTTGGGCAGAGTAACATCTTCCTTTACATGAGTATGTATGCAATGAGGGATTGGTTACGACGAGTTTGGGGGGAAAATGCAACTACTGCAAACATATTTTTTGATACTATATGCATGTATTTACATTAGCATGAATTCGAAACATTCATACATATTTTGCCTCGATTTAACCAGCCAATTCCACTGCAGTCATATATTTCCAAGTTACTTACTTAGCACAAGGAAGCTTTATCCGATAATGCTACATGACTATTACCAACATGTTTGGAGAAACACAATTCAAGTGCAAACAGCTATATTCAGGTGCACCGTGCACGTGAAGCTCTCGCTGAGCTACAGCTATAAGCAGTTGTATTCTTGTATTATTTAGTGTACATACTGAGCTGTTGTTTGGGATAACCACCTATACCTTGCCATCGGTCTTCTTTCGGAAGGGAAGGATTCACAAATGAATGAATGAATGAATGTGTTTCCTTACACTTCATTGACTATAGTATTGCAATTGTGAGAGTGTGTGTGTATATGAAATCAAATGTCCGGAAAGTTGGAAAGCAAAAACACTTGTAAAAATGCCAAAATCAGAGCGCTAATATACATGATACATGATAACTAATACATAAATCAAGAAAAAGTAGTCTCAGTGTATGTTGTATGTGAACTGACTGCACTGCATAGGTTTCTCTAATCTACTTCATGTGCAAATTAAATATTCACAGAGTTTTAACATTTTTGGATACAAACTCCTTCATGTACCATATATAATTCTGAAATGTGTATGATTTAGTTATAGAATCTTTGGATATTTCCAGTAATTATTTTTTAAGTGGCTAGAACTAGGGATTGTAAACGTTAAATTAACACCTACCTTGTTATCGTTTTTGTACAATTTGAACATGGCATGTCATGCCATGTTAGTAGTACATAGTTGATAGTAGTGTAATAATTGGATGTTTTCAATGAGTTTTAAGCAGCAAATGCCTACGCAAATATGGGATCACGTAATTATCATGAACCAATCCAATTTAAAAATGCCTTTGTATTGCGTATCATCCACAAGAAATGGGTAAACAAAACATCCGTCAAATTTGGAATGTTGCAGGCATTCTCTATCCGGCATATGTTATGGGTTTATACTCACAATTAATGTAAGGAGTCGATCCGTAATTGCAATTTTCACTTAATTTCATGCAAAATTCCAAAACTGCTCTTGCTCTGGTATTAGTTGTGTGATTTCATTTGCCTCAGTCTATCATTTATCGGACGGATTGAACTGTTTAAAATGGTTTCATGATAAAATAGATGGAATGCGGTAGGTGCAGGTTTTGTGGTGGTTGTTTTGCGTAAGCAAATGCAATCAGTTTTTTATCCTGTTACCCTTTTGTATACAGCCTTACTTAACGACTAACGACACGTGTTCACAAATAATGAAGCGTCTGGCAAAAGAGGGCTTTAATTATCGAAGAGTTGATAAAGGGGCAGCATACGAAAATGGTAGAAATTGTTTCCTCAGAATTCATACTTTTCATATGGCAGTCTGACACCTGACATGAATCTTTACAGCAGCACTGAAAGATTATAGAGATGATTTGAAACTACATAAGTATAATCCACTACCCTAGCATACGATGATACAAGATATCAAGATATTATGAATGTATTCACCAAAATCAACCAACAACAAAGTCGGCTCTCTGAACTTAATAACAGTTTTTCTCTATAAAATTTGGCATGTTCTCGAACAAGTGAGCGTCTAGTGATATGATGTCTGAAGGTCATAATATTATGATTTTGATTCATTGTTAAAAATGCGAGATATCAAGTTCTTCAAGTATATACATCTAATTACTTCACTGAGCTGAAACCTGCTTCAAAAAGAATTTGTAATATGATATGAAATTCATGAAATTGTTTTTAAACCCTTTTTAATTTTGCGTATAAATGCGAGCTACGTACATTCATACAAATGTATAAAATCGCAAAGTACATTTAACATTGGTATTTATTCTTGCATTTTTGTATTGTGTTTTCAGGTAAAAACGAATTTTCGGAACGCCATAACCATTCCCGAAAAGTCATGGTCTCGATTCCGGGACATATTTGCAGAATACGTAGATAAAATGAAAGAAGATGGGAAAAGCGGAGCCGGACCTTCCAGTGCCACTTCGGAAATTCCTCCTACATCCACTGCCACTTCATCATCAGAACGTGACCCGCCCAAATAATTGTAAAATCGCTGGGTAGACCAAAATTTTAGCCATCTTTTTTTCATTCTGTCTATCTATCGACTTTTAAAAAAGAAAAAAATTTAAGTACTATATTATATATTATAATGATACTATACTACTATACTATATATACTACTATGTAATTATTATACAGTACTACTTCGTAATATTGTGTTTGAATTGAAAAAAATTTACATTATCATCATGGTGGAGTATATTCAGTATATTATTATATGGAAAAACTTCAAATATATACATATATATTATGCTGTGAGTACAGTTGGTGCGTAGGAGACTTAAAAATGAAAATGTGTGAAAAAGTTGTAAGTACGCATGAGAAGTGTTATTAAAAATATTACCTTTAAAAAACTAATCGTAATATATTCCGATTAAAGCAACTACTACTACTATGAACTATATTATGTCAGAAAAGTCAGCGAGTGAAATGAAACCGGAGAATGAATGAAAACACTTTGTATTTCTACATTTGTTGTCCAATCAATTGAATTAGATGATAACAATACGATTGCTGAAAATCACTATTACTCTCCAATCCAATCAGACTTTATATACCTATGAAACTTTAAATGAAAGTTAATCACTCAATTTTTACCAAAAAGGAAAACCAAAACCGGTGAAAATTAATGTCCAGTCTAGGTCATTTCTTGACAATAGAAAAAACGTATCTGACACAACCTAATTTTTCTTATAAATTCTTCCTACTCATGTATTCTGTGTGAACTTTTTGATTTTTCTTCAATGTAGAGTTTTAGTTATGGAAAGGAAGACAATTTTTACTATGCATTTATGATGAGGTATTACGAGCAGATTTAATGTTTTAAAAAGGTACACACGTACTCTTACAAGATGTGACAACTTCTTACATTACTTACCGGCGACAGTCACCCAGTCATTTTTAGCACCTTAATCGCAACTTCTCAGTTACAGTGGTAGAGTACTCATGATGACATATAGGTAAAAGACTAATGTTTTATGTTGGCGTGAAGCGATGTAATTTCCGGATAATTTGTCACCAATAATGTTGAATGTATGTATTAATGAAATTTATCAATGTTTTCGCTGAGACACTAAAAAATTCGAAGTCTGTTTCACAGAGTTGTGTGGGAAGATTCAGATTCTGAACAATATTGTAAGCGAAAGCCTTGTATCGTACCGAACTGACCTGGTAATTGAATGTTTTAGTTGTTTTGATGATTAAATTACAAAGAAACAACTGTACCGCGTGCATATATGTATGTGCAAGGACTCTTACTATGTAACGTTTACTGCAAAAACCATCTCTCTTTCGAATATTTTTTATCAGAATGAAGGGGACGATGATGATGTAATTATATCAATAGTTTATTATGTAACTTGTAAATTTTCATTGAAATGAACATGTTTTAGTCGAATGCAAAGTAAGCTTTAATTTAACCGACTTTAATATATAATTTTTTTTTGAAACAGGCCCTTTAGTTAAATAATACATGTTACACTCAAGTTGTCAGTTGGGCAATTTGACAGTTTTTTTTGAGTATCTTTACATAGAAGCATGCAACTAGGACACACGTGTATGAAATGAAGTATGCAAAAACTAGACATCTCGAATATATTACTTATTATTTATCCTCCGGATTATTATAAAAATTAGTTAGGTTTCAAGCACTTAAATATTTGTTATCATTTTTTTAATCGCAAAAGCTTTATTATTATTATTATTATTTGACTATAATTATATATTGTGTAGGATTGATCTATTGTATTGCAATGCTACATTTTGTGTCAAGTATGGATATCATAATGAGAGAGAACGAAATGAAGGAGAATGAAAATGAAGGTAACAAAAAAGAAGACGGGAACATAGTTTGTAAGAGGCTTAGATGGTTAACGAAAAGGACTTTGGCAAAGGTGCGCAGAAAATGCTGTAGTTTTACCATTTTAAAAGAAATATATTGCTATTATTGTAAATAGTATGATCATCATCATCAATCACGATTAATATATATGTACACTACTGATAATTTGTCTTTATTTGTTTTGAATGAGTAGCATTGCTATATATGACTACCAAATACCAATATGAGTTTTGAAAAACATATATATTATATGTACCCCTTCCGCTGTATTATATTAATTGCTGCTGAATTACATTACACATTTTTATCATAAAATTACAGAACAACACAATGAGATGACATTAATTATTAAAACGTTTTTTTTTGGAGATCTAAAAAAATTAGAGGCATTGCTATATCGTATTTACAATTGAATGTACTGCTTCTTCTTATTGTATGACATATAAAATACATATAATCCTCATGTTGTTTCACAAAAAGTACCTTCTACCTTTGGAAGTGTTAGCAGTTGTCAATTTTGGTAGGATTATGTAGGAACGATTTTTATCATTTTTTCCCATCTTGTGTTAATGTTACTCCTTTTGTTTCTGTCATTTCTTGATTATATTGGCTTTTTGCGCTGAAGAATAATTTTTGTTTTAATGGAGCGAGCGCACCTTTTTAATGGGAAGGACGAAATATTGTAGCATGTAATGCAAAGCAAATATTTGCATTTATCATTACAATATACTTATTACGCATCTGGTTATGAAAGCTAAAAAAAACTTATCAATCATTCAAGAAAGCTAAATGCTTAATTGTGTCGGGCAGTACCTGAGTATAAAAAACGCGAAACTCACACTATTGGATCTTTACTATGATGTTGTGGGAAGGGAAATTTTTTATGGCATGCTGGATTTTACGTAAGATAAGATATAGCTAAAAAGTTTGCTGTCATCGTTGAAAGCGAAGAAGAAAAATCTTAATAAAAATTAAAAAATTGAAGACGTACGTAATTGAGACATAAAAAAGCATTTACATATATTATATAATAGTACGGATCGTACATAACAAGTTTATTAATTTTTTAGTCAAATGAATCAGTACGATATGAAAAATACATACTTAAGACATTTAGAGAGCAAACAGACGTGTAAGCAAGCACTGCCGGTATGTTTGCGTTGAAAAAAGGATTTTCTTTGCGAAAGAGGTCAGTTATCATATTTGTTGGTAAAATGCTATGCTATGCTAAGTTTAGGTATGAGCGTACTGTAATTTTGGAGAAAACTACTGATTCAAGCAGGCAGTGAAAGTTTTCAGCTTTTAACTCAACTATCTTCCTTTAAGAACGGTTTGGTTTGTTATCAACTCCTTGATCTTTGTAGACAGTTTGATGTTTGTAGGGAATAACAATGTTTTTGATTGATTCGAACCAATTCTGTAAATTACTAGGAGCAAACAATTTTCACATCTAGGAAATGATGGGATGTAAGCTAAAGGCAGTGGGGGGAAAGTTCTAATAAAATGTGTTCGATAAAAAAAGTGTCGAAGAAAGTAGCAAAAAAAAAGTTTAACAGAAAATAAAAAATTTGTTTGCATAATACAAAATAAGTCCTGTATGTACATAATCTATAAATCTTGTCTGTGTTATAAAAAAAAACTTTATGTAAAAAGGGAATAATGAGAAAAAGCATGAATATACTTGGGAGAAAGTTGAAATAAAAGAGAAAAGTAAAATGATGTTATATTGCGCATATATGTAATGTGTATGTCACCAAAATAATATTTATATGACTGACGTCAATAAGGAAAGGAGAGGAAGAAAAATGTTATATATATTAATGTACTAGTTACATAATTATACGATACGTTAAGATTATCTTGTAACGTATGATAACATAGTATGTTACAATATGATGAGGATTTGCATTCCATATTCACTGGAGGGGCGAACTGGGGCAAGTCGCAGTTAGAAGTTGATGACACAGTTGCAAAAATATTATGTAAGTCCTAGTGTGTTGGACTAGGAATGTAACTGTGAGTTTCCAGTTTAATTTGCGATGCGCTGAATTCGGAACTCAAATGAATATGGAATGGCATTTGGGGATGTTGTTTTGGAACTGTTCAGTGTTGTTTTGATGCATTTATTAGTGCTGATATAGATTTCTTTTTTGGAGGGCAAAGCATAGGAGTTTTTTAAAGAATGGTATAAAAATATTTCTGAAAAAAAAATAAAATTCGTTTTAAGTTAATATGTTATTATGTTTACGGATTTAAAACTACATACAACATACATACATATTATGCATAGCTAATTTGTTTTTTAAGTTTAAAAAGGCAGCATCATCATCATGAAGAATGAAATTGATAAATATTAATAACAAACAACTTATAATAAATATCAAACTGTATTGAATAATAATAAAAGCCAACAATGGGGTTAAACACTCTAATCGCGAAATCAATGATAAAAATGGAAAAATCAAAACGAACTCTACACGTTGCATGCGTTTGTTTTATTTTGACATTGCTTTTCTATCATTTTAAAATATTAGCGTTCATTTTCATGTAATTTAAAAAAAAAAAGCATTTATCATTTTAAAATTGTGTTTGTAATAATATGACTCTCCATGATGGCCTTTCTTGTTTCTCTAGTCATTTCCTGACGGTTGTTGCATGCATTTAAAATAATAAATTACTTTTCGATTTAGATCCTACAAATCTCCAAATGTCTCCAGCTCCTACCACATTGTTATTGTTATCGCCCGGTGTATATATGTGATTGAATGATGTAGACAAGAAAACATGTTATGAAAATGTAGCCTTCCATTGTCTCTTTCACGCTGTAACCAAAATAATCCTAGGTCGACTACACAGGGAAACGAGCATGCGTTAACTTGGTCAGTGCAATATCAAATGTTAGACATAATTTATGTTTTGTTGAAAACATTTTGGGTTTGTAACATCTCTGTAGCAGATTCAATTTAATGACATTCTGAAATAGCCTTGAAGTCGACGGTATATCCTCGTGAAAGCTGGCGCAAATCATATACTTTTAGAGACTTTCATTTTCATCGAAGCTTTGAAAATAGTGAAAATATAATAATCTTGCAGACAGTACCTACTTAAAAATTATCTATATAGCCCTTATTAGCACCAGATAATCACATTTATGTAAATATGCAACTTGTCACTTTATCATCATCTTACAACTTTCAAAAGATTGTCCAATGGAGTTTGTTTTAAAAAATTAACGAAAGAGAAAGCTGGTCTTAATAAAGAAATATAAAAAGAATACTATTGCGTTAAAGTAATCGTAGGACTAAACGGTAAGAATAAATCTTCTATTCCTATCAAGATTAAGGGGAAAAAATTACAAGCTCCTTAACAGTTAGGTCATTCTATGCAAGTCTATATAAAATTATGTAGCTTTTTCTTCAACGCCTCAGAACAGAAATGGTTTGTTCCTGGTGAAGCCATTGTGAGAGTGAAAGTGCTTGATTGAGAGAATATATATGAATATTATTACAACATGCAGAGAACTGATGCATGCAACTAGTATTAGAATGGTTTGAGCGAGTATTTTGTACGCGTTTTAAAGATGCATAGAATAATTATTTAAAAATGACATGAATGGGAATAAATCTTATGTAAGTAATTGGTATAAACTGAATGAATTAAGGGATGAAAAAGAAAGTTTATAACATAATATAAATTAACAATAAGTATATATCGCACGATTATTATACTATCATTAGTTACGACTTTACCATTTGACATATTGCATACTTATTGTATATAATACCTGAATAAAAGTTTATAATACATGTACATAATAGTGAGAAATATGATAAGTTAATGTAAAGATGAAAAAATAAATCTCAAGTCTCAAACAATTCGGCTAAAACCATATTTCCAAATTACAGGGAGGAAATGATTCATACGTTATGTGAGTTTCTCAACGAAATTGGAAAAATTTGGATGAGTCGAAAAATGAAAGTCTTTTAGAGTAATTTAATGTTTCCTCCCTTTTATCACTGCCATAAATTAGTCTGAAGAAGATTTTTACGAGTCCCACCGGAAATTAAAAAACTCGATTCATTCGTAAATAACATAACATGCACAGATTACCTGATGAGTACGATACGATCGGCTGAAAGGTTTGAAAGGAAATTAGTCAAGAAAAGATACTTTCACTTTGAGTGCTAACAACAATGGATTGACATGATATGACATCGAATTGTATTCACGAAAAAATTACGGCAATGCAATGCGGTTAATGGATGAGTACGATTACTCAGCGACGAAAAGCCCAAGATTCATTCTGAACCAAAGTAATGTAATATACTTATGAATATGAACTAATGCATTTACAATTTTAATACAGTATCGCCCGACATGATTTTGATTACTGTCAACTGTACTATCCTCGGTAAACAATTATTACTAAATGTATATATATATATATTATGTAATAATACAATATAAAAATGCAGACATATGATATAATGTTTCCAGCGTCCTGCAGCAGTACTAGAATCTGTCTTGTGAAATGGTGTAGAAATGGGGTTTACGGAACTAGTTGTTTTCATGAGGTTTTGGATTTATTTTACAACATTTATCTTCATTCACATTACAGCGTACCTTTTTAAGTATAAAACTTTAGCGGATAGTAACAACTAGCGTTATTGATTACTTGTTTGTTGTTTGTATATACTAATTTGTACTATTATAACTGTATACTTATTACATGACATTCTCTCCGGATGTCTTATAACAGTGAAAATGTTGACAACCTTAAAAGAGTACTCGTATATTTATATTAATGATGTAAGACATAACACAATTACTACAGAATACTAACTACCAGAAAGGAGGAGGATTACTACCTTCCTTTTGTTTGCAAAACTATCAGTTCAAGACAACGTTTTATCAATTAAGCAGCATACGATTACGCAGTTTCAGCTTCACTACTCAACTATTAGAATTACTTTATTTCTAAGAATAATTTATTTATGTATAGGCCTCTAAAATGAATGATTGAGGGAGAAATAAAAACAATGTTTTAAAACTGATGGAAAACTGGCAAAAATATTTTATATTTATTATCAAGAACTTTTGG
The DNA here is from genome assembly GCA_034697805.1 of Orchesella bifasciata. Classification (NCBI taxonomy): domain Eukaryota; kingdom Metazoa; phylum Arthropoda; class Collembola; order Entomobryomorpha; family Orchesellidae; genus Orchesella; species Orchesella bifasciata. The sequence continues at coordinate 61,518 of JAQGAP010000122.1, forward strand.
GATCAGTCTAAAAATTCATCGTTTAAGCGATGTGCGACGCAGTCTAACTATCTTATCTAGAATAACTAATAACATAATTTTTTCTCATGTACTTCCATAAATACGGCCATTTTTTAAACTGAATATTAGAACGAAATTTTTCATGTTTTAGCAAACGGGACGTATTTGAGGACAGGGATATAACAAACCATGTAAAATCTTCCGCATCGTCACATTCGTAGCACTGGGTTAGTAGCGTATTTAAAAAATCAAATATTTCCTCGATTACAACATTATTTATAAGAAATTTTGGATTCTTACACAATACAGCAGCTTCGAATTCGAACAGAGGCTTAAATTTTGTTGGTAAAATGTGAATATAGCCCGAGCCAAGTGGCCCCTTCAATGCTTCTAACAGTTTTTGAGCTAATTGCTTAGCTGGTGTAGCTTGAGTGCACACCTGAAAATCTTCATCTTCCAAACTCATCATTCCTTCAGACTTTGTAGTGCTTTCGGAATGAAACCCTTCCAATGCTTTTAAAAAGTTTCCAGGACTTTTTTCACAAATGGGAAGCAGCAGCTCAACGTTCCCCTGCCCAATACAAGTTTTCAAAATTTCCTCAAATCCTTTCGGATACAGTTGCACCAAAACCTCAGGAACGGATGTTCGTTGAAAGTCCATTTTTTCTGTAAAGTTTTAAAAAATGTATTGGAGATTGGTAGTATCACGAGTCAAATCATGAAAAGTAAAATTTTACAATACTAACTTGTAATATAAGTTTGCAATATTTCCCCCAGCAGCTCATCAAGTTTATGAATGTCATGTCTCGCAAAGTGGTGGGGGGCAGCGATGATAATATCTTTGAAACGCAACATCACAACATCCAACAGCTTCATGTTGTTATTTTCAAAGTCTGACCATCTCTCCAACTCAACGTCGTCATCAAAGGCACCAAGTTCTGAAATAAAATAATCGCTCCAAATCAATATTCACTTTCATTACAATTTTGTTGAATATTAAAATATTCTGCTGACCTTCATGAATTTTCTTCATAAACGAAAATATCAACCCAGCAAAGCTAATCAACTGATCCAAATTATTTTCTCCTAATCCCCCAATAATCGTCAAACACTGGTTCATATTCATCGTAGTGATTGGAATCGCTTTAAACCAAGGTGAGTCAAATTTAAGCTGCGCCTCAAACCACTTCAAAAACTGCTTCCAGGAGACATCATCCTCCACACTTTTCTTTCCTTCCTCACAAATCTTCCCCCGTCCACCTCCTCTTTCCGGAGGTACAGCATCAAAAGGAGTAGGAGGATGAAGTCGAGCCGCCGCAGCTGTTGAAAACGATGGAAGAGGTGTCTCCACTGCTTGAATGATAGAAATTTCCTCAATATTTATAGGAGATTGACCCCTAAAAATATGCTCTTCCCCATCATTCCACAGTTGTTCCTCCTCATCATCTCCTCCAGGAGGGAGAGGCAAGTCTTGATCTAAATTTTCTGGCTGCTCTGTATGTTGCCGTTCCAAAGCAGTTATCTCACTTAACTCGATTTCAGTTAAAAACTCAATATCGTCATCACTGAAACTACTCATTTTTAATCGCGAACAACACTTGTCTTTATCACAATCACATCGTTTGTCATTCACACAAAAATTAGATTGATAATATATGCATAGTACATTTTTTGTCCATGTTTACATCCTGTTCCCGCTGTGGATATACATAAAACCCCAATGAGAGCTTGAGGATATTATGCAAATGAAATGAACAAAGACACAGCATCATTGAGTCTGTTGTGTTCCCCATTTGATGTGCTTTCTCTATCAGGATGATTTTGTAACTTTGGGAGATGCTTTGTAAAACAAATTGTTACATTTTAAATTATTTTTTTATGTTACAAAGAGTTGGTTCAAATATGGTTCAAATTATCCTGATGGCCAAACTTTATGGGGAAAAAATTCTTGCAAAATTTATTCGGGACAAAAATACACATTTTACTGATGATTCTTTCAAATTTTCTGCAATATTATGTAATGAAGTGAAAGTCAATCCTAAGGCCAATGAAATGGAAGGGATCCGCAGTATGAAGCCATGAGCGATGGCAGATTTCGTATCGGAAATTGCAATTTTTCACATTTCCCTTCTGATGGTACTAAAATAAACATACTCATATTATGAGTACTTTCACAATTAGAATAAATCTGAGTTAGTTCATAATTTGCGTATCATTTTTTGATGAAAACCAGTTTGTATCTGTAGTATACCTGTCTTTTTGGATTTACTTCTTTGTGGTGTATGAAGCCATACATACGGCTCAAACTGTGGGATATTACATCTTGTTTGGGGTCTGTGCCACCAATTTATTTGTGATTGGACCTCTTGCCCTTTGTGTTCTAAGGAAAGGGATCGCCACAAAGCCGACCATATTTAGAGCAGTATGACATGACAAACAATTAGTAACTAAAACACTTTTATGTCACCTCTCTTATGCCACGTTTATGTTTTGACTTGAGTGAATGTTGGTTCAACAGATAATCTGCATCTACATAATTTTGGGTTTGCTCAGTCTTTCCCCAACACCCCTCTTATCAAATTTTACTAGCGGAGAATCCACTAAGCAGTACATTCATGATTTCTTCATCAAATATGGAAGGCCACCGTTTCTAATGGACCACATACAAAAAGCGCACGTACGTATGTAAGTTGGCTAATAACTCATGTTATTATGAAGGGCTAGAATTGGAGGTTTAAATTCTAATCCCATGTTTAATGAAGCAATGCTGCGGTTATTTTGACTATACTGATTATTACGTAAACCCGTTGGAGTCGAAGGACACGTTTAATGAGCCCGTTCCAAAATCATGCTGTTCGGAACTTGTAGAGGACTGTGAGAAATCGCCGACTATTTACAAACAAGTAAGCTTGTGCCGTTTCTACAAGTCGCTTTTGGCTCTTGGTGATCACTAAGTTAATTTATTGCACACGAAGATACTTCTCATCTCATGTTGTATAGGGTTGTTTCGTACATGCTGGCACAAATACACCTAAAGGATGGGTGCAACCCTTCCAAGGAACAGGCTTTCTCTCCGTCCTGCTGATCCCTCTCGCTTTGCCCCTGTTTCAACTATTGCCAACCTGCTTTCTCCATGATGCTATACAAATCTTGACTCATGAACGGACTAAACATTGTATGATTGTGCGTTTAACCGACAGCAGAATATACAAGCTTGAAATGTAAATCATTGTCTCTTAATTTGCAGTACAAGAAATAGAGCTCCAAGTTACAGTTGGCGAAACACGACAGCAGCCCCACTTAAGTAGGAAAAACAGGACTATAAGAACTTCCGAATATAGACACCATATAAGGCACTCGGCTTCATCAACGGTTAGTGCGGATGCTGGTCGTGGGGAGGTGAATGGTGTTATTGGTGATGATGTTGCATCAATTGTAAGTATTCAAGTAGAGAAAATGGCCGAATCTAATAAACCGTCTGCCAGTGAAGACACTGTGTCGGATTTGCAAGTGCAAACAAGTGGCAATTACCAAAGTGAGAAAAGGAGTAGTAAAAATTCAACCCAAACTGCTGCACGTAATAGTAGTGGAGCTCACCCTGCGACTGTCGTAGAGAAAATAATTAGGAAAGAAGATCAAGAACCTTCAAGAACAACCGGATTCTATTTAAATGTACCAATCAACAAGGGTGGCCGCAAGCAGCAAGATAACAGTAGGATTGAGCCTCTTTATGCTCCAGACCACGCTGATCACAATGATCACCACTTTGATGAACGAAGTAATTATGAACGAGACCATCCACACCCTGACATGAGCCATCACCATCACCTTCATCATGGACACGGGCCACATGAACATCATCATCATCGGGATTCCCATGATCACCACCATGATATCCACCACCACTTTGATAATCATGAGCACCATCACCACTTTGATAACCATGATCACCACCATCATGATAACCATGAACATCACCTAAGTCCCCATCACGCTCATCCACCAGAAGATCATCATCATGAACATCACCACCACCACAGTGAATTACCCCTCCACAATCCCCATCACCATCATCATGGGCACGACCATCACGATTCTCGTAACCATCATGATCACCATCATCACACTCATCATCACACATGATATGAACGTTACAGTCGAGAGATTGAAAATGGTGGAATAAAT
>JAQGAP010000123.1:0-65439 GCA_034697805.1 Orchesella bifasciata
TTTCACGTAGAGCACAAAAAAACTTGCACTTTGAAACTTACCTTCTAGCGTCTACATAAAAGAAATGGAATTTCTCAAATTCTAAAGCAAAAAATTCAAGTAGAAAGTTTTGGAATGCCCAAGCTAAGAAAGGATAGTAAAAAGTACAACGCACCAATATGCTGAACAAATTCATAAAAATGCATGAAATGATGAGCTAGCGCTAACACTAGGATGAAGAATATCCTTATCATTCTACATTGTCATTTCATGCAAATCAACATGGTTTTCCAAACGCATGAGAGGACAAATATTTTAGTGAAATGGAACAGCAATTTTTAAATAATTTGATACAATCTCGTCGCACTCTTTGTTATAAAATAGAAATTATACGGAGGTATGTTGTTGCATTCTTGTTCACATCAAACGATTAGACAACAAACTATCTTTAAACTTGCATGTAAACTTATGTAAAAAGGATACATATTATAGAGCTTTATATAGTCACAAACACGTTTGCATGAATCGCAGAACTTTACAAAAATTCCTGGCAAAAGTTGAAATGTCAACGTCTCCTGATTTCTTCTGAGTTCCTCAGCGCTTTAGTTTGCAGCTAAATCTCTTGAGATTTGAAAAGTTTTCAAAAATGTGAAACGTAAGTGCAATGTTTATACAAAATAATATGTATCTTTGAGGGCCATACTCAGTCAGCTCTAGAGTAACCTTCCCCTGATATTTTTATGTATTGGCCGTCAGAGTGTACTCTTTCCTTTACAAAAACGCCATAAAAATGTTTCCACTTTTATCGAAAAATATTAATGTCTTTGGCAGTCGTCTCATCCTTTAAAAGATGTTTGTCGTCGAACACTTTTCGTTCCGGCTCACTTCCGGAATCGCTTCAGGTTGTGGCTTGGTTGTCTTGTCTACACAATTTCCTCAAACTTTGAAACATTTTACGCAACAAAAAGAAAAAAAAGTTCACTACATACACACGCTCAAATACACTCCTACCTACATTCGGGGGAAATGTTAAAACAAGACCGTATGCTTGTTGTTTTTCTCCAAAAAAGGAGCATTTTTCTATTTTAAATCATCTTCTAGCTCAGCTCGTGTAGTTGTTTGTGGCCATGTTTCCAGCTGTAGTTGAAGAGTATCAGTCGAGTGAGCACACAATGTTTCATGACGTACAGGGTAATAGCTTCCGAAATGTGTTTCCTGACATATCAAAAGCATCGTGTCAAGGACCTTGTTTTTACTTTCGCTCGTTGGATACAGCGCAGAAGAGCAGGAGCCACTTTCTCTCTAGACATGGACGGAAAGAATATAAACATACGTACTTAGGCATTATCTATTAATTTCCCTTTTCATAATTTTCGTTTGTCACATCACTTGAATATCTTTGCTGTTCGTTTTACTTATCCATATAATCTGAGCCAGTTTTACATTACAAATTACAACTTGCGCTTTCCTACTACTTTTTTCTTAAACTCGCTTCCACCGTGAAATGTAAACATGCGTTTCGCGGAAATTTCAAATGGCAACCAGTAATTTTTATTAGTACTTTTACCATTTCATAATTTGCCGTGTAAGTTAACACGAGATGAAATCTTTTTCATTGAATAAAGTAGTACACATTTTCATAATGATTTGGAAAAGGAAGTGGAAGTAATGAAGGAATCTGGTGGAGTATTTTATCGCATAATGATATGAATAGCAAAGATAATGAGGAGGTTCTCACAACTTATTTTTCCAGTCGTAGTCTCTCCTTCTCAATTCCACAAGTTCTTTCCGAAGAAAGTACGGAAAGATCATTTCCCTTATTTATTCATGGTGAATAAGTATTATGAAAGAAAGGAGCGTCATGCAAGTGTTCTGTTCCGGGTATTCTGTATAAGCATATTGTGATTGTGCAAACTGTTTCCAATAGCTGCTCAGTGTTCACTCCTCCATGAAGAATAGAGTGATGATGATGAGTGAAAGTTTTGGATTAGCCGAAGCAAAAAGTGGAGATGCATTTTCGCACCAAAGATTTCTTTACAATAGATCTAAATCAAGAATGAAGTTTCATTCCCAGTTTCTTTAGAGCAGACAAAGTGAGCTAATCCAACAAAAGGAAGTCTCATTTTGAAAGGTGAGAGCTCTGACTGCTCGTTACTGAACTTGAATGTCACCTCTCCGTCGCAAAATCCGTTGGGGTTTCTGCATTAACGACGCATCTAATATAATTATTATTACCCTACAAACACGTTTCTTTATTTGCATCAGAATCTGAGGTTTACATCTGCTAAGTAAAAACCTGACGTTAAGAAGGAAGAGCAAAAAATACCCAATTATTCAAATGTCATGAATGCATTGTCTATTTACTAAAATGTGCTGAAGCATAAAAGTCTAGCGCTAGCATATGGCCAACTAAAAACCTTTCACATGAAGCCACTTCATTGTAATTGCTATCATCTGCTCCTTTCTCCTAATTTTAATTTGTCGTTATTTCATTTCACCAAGTTCCCGAGTTTACATAATTCATATTCATAAGTGTTATATAAGTCATGAAACGAAGATATTTCTCCACTTTATGTGAAGTATATAAATATTATTCAAGATGTAAGTAACCGTGTGCAAATAAGTAAGAAGGAATGGAAGTCCTTTCGGTATCAGACACGTGCTTCCAATGTATGGCAAAAGCAATAGTCTCAACTTTTGGGTAAAGTCAACTGTAGTTAGCTGAAGTTGAAGTTTGACTCTTGAAACATGCACCTGGAAGCAAAAGCATGTATATTTTTCACGTAACTCATCCTTTTAGACGAAAGTTGACGATGGCAGTATGAACACCCTCAAAACAAAAACTCTTTTGACTGAAGTATTTTACTTACTGTCATAGAAAATGAATTATGAATAATTGTAAAAGATTCCCATAGTTATTCAAGGATTCTCATATTCCATGTTTTTCTTGCATGTTCTACTCGGTTGGTTCTGAGTAAACTCGAGAAAGAGGAAACAGCTGAATTTTTTTCTCGAGTGCATTCAAACAAACTCCAACCAAGCAGAACCTCCTCTGCTTCAAACTTACTGATGGAGGGAGAAAGTTTTGGTGGTTAAAGTCAAAGCTGGAGTGCAATGTGAGTGCTATACTTACATGATCACATTACATTACAACTCGGTTTGGTCACTCACTCCTTTACTTGCTTGTTTTTGTCCATCGTTGAGTTCCAACCAAAGCAGAGGCTTCGTCTGAATAAATCATGTTGGAAAGAATCGTCCACCTAACATGGTTTACGTAGTACAACTTGAATGCAGTTTTAAAAAGTAAAGTTGCGCTTTTCTTGCGTGTCACCTCGCACAGTCAGCACTTTCACTTCTTTATCATTGAAACATTGCACTTTCCTTTTGCTGGCAAAGCAACAAATTGCAAGTCGGACTTCCACATGCTAACATGCCTACTGCCACATATATGTACATATTATGCATGCATGTCTACTGTGGATGATACAGTGGTTTCATAGCATATTCATACGAAAGACAGCGTTGGAGGAGAGTATACGAAGGAACTCATAAAAGATCAAGAACCATTTCTCATCATTAGCAACCTCGCATTCCATCATTTCACTCTGATTGTGAGCTTAGTTTCTTTCTCTGCTAAAGAAATTTCAGATATTTTCTTGAGCAACCCGAAAACTCTCCATAATGTCAATAAAAAATAACAGCTCAATAACATTTCCGCGAACAACGAGAAACTGGGAATAAGCACTGGAAGCGGAGTTATTGTGGGTTTAGCTGCATTATGTGTGTGTATGGAAAGAATAGATGGGGAAAATTATTGCCACTCCATGATCTTCCGTTCTGTGTCTCTGAGACTGGCTCATGTCATTCCCATTATTGAAGAATAGAAGAGAGAGGAAGAGAAGTAAACTGATTGTTAGGTTTATCCATAACATACACATGTACATGTATTGTATCCTTCGCCAAAGTTATTAATCCCTAAAAATCTATTTGAAAGGACTACACAAAGTAAACAAATCAGTATCGTGGTGTGTAGCGATGATCATCTCTCTGTGTCCTCTGCATGTGAAATGTGGATGGCTCACGTTTGAGAAGAATAGGAAAGTGAGAAAGTCGTTGTTTGTCCTACGCTCACTCTTTCTTGTCTTTATAAAGAAGCGGCGAGCTATTTGCCAACGGAAACAGTGAATGAGAGGTCAATAACACAAACATTGTTTTCTTCACTTTTTCCTAGTCGGCTCCTTGTTCTTCTCAGTCCCCTTTTCTTTTTCCTCATTACCCTGACATGTCTTCATCACACCATTACGAGCCATACCCACCAACACTACTCCAATCCAAATGGGCTATGTCTGGCTTACTAAATAAATGTCTCACTCTGTGATTACCTGCATAGTCAGATAACACCGGCTCGCATGCGAAATCTTCCTGTCCAAGACCTTTTCCAAAGAAAAGAAACGTCTTTTGGAAGGGGAAAATTACAAAGTGCAACAATGTCCCCTGTGTCATTCACAGCTAAGGGAAAAAGAAAACATTAGTACCTTTCTCTTTCTTTACACACTTTCATTTAGATGTAGGAAGCAACGTGATGATAGAGCAGCCATCGTACCATGAGCTAACGGAACTTGTCAGCAAATGCAATCAAGTGAGGTCACAATCCACCTCGCTCACAACCAAGAAGCTTTACTTTGCAATCATACCACCTTTTAACTTCAAACTGCAAAGTTAAAATATGCCCCTTTTAACTTCAAACTGCAAAGTTAAAATATGCCAGTTTCCAAGTAAACATTATACGATTATGTTTGCCTTGTTCGAAACTCAGTAATGTGGTGTAAACAAGTTGATTGCAAAGTGAAGGTAAAGGCACATTAAACAGGATTTATTTCAAAGTATCATCATTCTAAAATTGATTATATGGCATTGTCACCGAGTTTCAATTGGAAAACGAAGTGCTCCCTCGCGTCACAGTCATAGCACGACACGCTCCAAAATTTCCTCCATAAAACATGCTTTACTACTTTACCTGTGGAAACGTGCAAGTAGTTTTGAGAGCGTAAAGGATTTTAAAACTTGAACAAATGTTGAACAAATGGAAATATTTGCTAACACATTTATGGTGCGTTTTTTGCGTGCATAGCAATAACAGCAAAGAAAGATACCACAGTTGACAGCCATGCGGTCAGGTTTCCAAACACAACAAACTGAAAAGATGCTTGAGGAAATTCCAACCCTTTTGCCTCGTTACTTTTTGCTATTATTTACCAGTGAGTGCTGTAAAAGACGAAAAAGTGGAGCATATAATAATGATGGTGCTGGGAAACACATAATATTCCTTTTATGGCGTTATCTTTTCTAAAGCCCAACAACGAAAGTTCACTGTCGTAATATCTTCTTCGCATGTATTTTTCGTAAATATGGATAGCACAAACGGAAATTTGCCAGAGGGTTCCATAAAGATTTTAATAGCTGTTGATGATGATGATCTTCTGCTGTTCATCATGGCGAGAAAGGAAAAATATTAAATTGAAAGTCGAAACAGCGCGCTTCTTTTCTCCATCTTAAAAAGCTTAAAAAGCTGTTTCCAGCTATAAAGCCAAAGAAGTAATGCTCTATGTATCCCAATAGACAAGGCGGTCCATATCATATCCTACATATTATCACACATATCATCATCATAATATCACATTTCCTAAAAAATGACCTACTTCTAGCTTGTGTCAAAGGATTAATAAATCCCATCAAATCTCTCTCGCTGAACTATAATGCAACCCTCCGGAACTACTACAAGTTAAACCAGTACCCGCAATTGGATAGTTGCGTTTCGGCATCCAGAATACAATAGAAAAGGCCTTCTGTATTGTTTTAGTAGCACCACATGTAATGGTGAGAGTGCATTGATAACAATCATGGTCATCATCACCATCAATATGCTAGACAAGTTTAATGCGTAGTTCTGGCTTTCCTCCTATTGTCACAAAAATGGTTAAGACGCCTGGAGGGAATTAAATTCCACACAGCATAATAATAACCTGGACAAAGTAGCTCGGGATAAAAATAGGAAGAAAGGATAGGCATATTTATATTTGAGCCTTCATTTGACAACATTGTGGAGTACAAATGGGATGGCTATTTAAGTTCGCGATGACTTGCTTTTTCCTATGGTTGGAAGTTGATTTTGATGGCACAATCGTTAAAACAAAAGAAGCTAAGTCTGTATTAAGCTATAAGTTGAAAAAGAATGAAACACTCATGTCAGGCAAGGGAACATGCTAGCTACCTTGTGCCACACGTACTGAGAGGTGCAGGATCTGGTTTCATTTCTCCTTAGATAAAACGAGAAGAAGAAGAAAAATACGTCATATAATTTTGGATTCCAATAATGGTAGTAAGTAGAAAGAATGGTTCACGGTTGACATTGTTATTCTTTCAGATGAATAAGATGTGGATGAAGTTTCCTTGGAGTCTCGAATTAAATAGGGTTCATTCATGGTCTGACATGATGCATAGCTAAAATGCCTGGGATGTGCCTATTTGTTCCGTCTCATTACCATCGCACATGTTCCTTATAATGATGCACACATGTATTTATATCAATGAACACATCACATTCTGCTCTGCTCAACAAACTTTCTTTGTCATGTGCTTCAGCCCTGCATCCAATTTATAAACAACGTTTACAACAGGTAGCTACCTCCTGGCTTGGCGAAAAAGTAGAATGCAAGTTGAGAGTGGGACGATAGACTACGTACATACGTATGAACGAGAAAAAAATGTAATCCGTATGCGTAGCGTATGTATTTTGTCTCCATTTTTTTAGGGAAAAGGTAAATATCCTCATTTAGATCTTCATATTCACTCCATTTCTTTCTTTTTATTGGGGCTTTGGAATTCAAGAAAAAAGAAAACAGTCCACATTTCACTTTCCATGTACTTAAGCTACAAAACACTAATCGTAAGTACGTTCTTTTGTTGAATACACCAGGGATTGGGTACTAACGTTCGTTTACATGCTAGTAAAAATGCAAAAGAAAAGGGATTAGAACTTTGAGAAGGCACACGACGTCCGGAAACGCATCAAATATAAAAGCAGGTTCCGTCCGCTTTCTGCATAGCTAGCACGAGGGACTTCTCTGGAATGGTGACAAAGGAAGAACTGTTTCATACACAAATCGGAGAAAGTCCAAGTAATTTTGAGATTTCGAGCTCTGAAGCAGACCTGGCAGACTATTCAACTAACAAACTTACACGCCGATGGAAAGAGTTGCCACAAGCCAGAACGATTGCTTTACTCACGAGCTGCAATTTTTGAAAGGTAGCTGCCGATTGTAATCCCAAAAACGGAAGGTAGAAAGCCATTTCTTAAGAAATGTCAAAGATGTTTTGAGTACAGCATTTGGATCGAGAGTTCTTTCTTTTTCATGCTGTTGCACAGAGTTTTACCCTCTACTTTTGTCACTCAGCATTGCCGTGACTGTTGAATCATGTTTTCTAAACTACCGGTTGCGTTCCACTTCCTGGTAAAAGTTTACTCTCAAGACTGTTTTCCCTTCAGCAAACCCTTTCCCGGCCACAAACAGGGAGTCAGTTTTGTGCTGAGCGAGTGGTGACAGTTGCATAACAAACTCAGTCAAGTGTGTAACCCAGAAAAAGTAGAATAATGCGGCTTTGAGTGCCTTTACACTGTAAGTGCTTTCATGTCTACTGCCTAGTGTCGGCAGTGCTTCCAAAAACCTTATTTATGATAACCACAATCACAAAAAGTTTGACTTCTTCAAATATTATGCACAGCTTGTTCTGTTGTAATTTTTGTCATTATTACTAAATAATTGAACAGCTACTTTGAATTGGAACTCTTTGGTAAAATAGAATTGTTTCAAGACTGGCATAATTCCCGTTCAAACCTAAGACTTTGTAACAATACCTAATATAGTTGCTCAAACTAATTACGACGCCCTGAAGACTAATTATTTCCTGGTTGCTCCAACTATTGAATTCTTGACCTACTTACTTTTCACCATAACCTATTTAAGTTCTATTGCGACGAATTTAAGAAACGGATTAGAAAGGGAATGGAGCAGAGTCAAAAATTTCTTTCATTTACTGTAAAAGTTTTCACTATACAGAATTTCTGATACAACCTGAGCGCTTGACAATAAAAAGCACGAATTCTAATAGGATTTGTATCCGAAAATTGAAGTGTCAACCACTCTTCCAGCATTCTCCGCAATGTGTCATGTGAATAATAATTTTATCCTTTTAATCAAATTTGAGTGAACTCTTGCTTTCACCTCCATCCAATGAAAACCTCTTTCTACTTTTTTACGAGTCAAATCTTTGAAAAATAAATGAACGGATGCCCCATTTCAGAGGTTTTACTAGGTAAACTACCAGAATGCGTCTACATCTCTTTGTAAAGTGAGATGCTGGTGCTAATCTTAATCATAATTATGTCTTATTCACTCGCAATTTAAGTTTACATGTCATACATGACTATAGGATTGGTTGGACAATGAGTTTACTAATTTTATTTAGTACCTTTTTACAACTTAATTGGTTACATAATACCTTTTTTACGAATAGTAAAAGAGTAACTGCAGTCGACCCTTACTTAGGATTAGTGTGCGAATGCGTCACATATACACCAGCTACTGAAATAGAGATGTAGATAAATCGATGCAGACAATGAGACAAGTATTCAACTAATGTGCAGGAACGAATTTGTTCCTTTTGTACTCGTAACCTGGAAAGCAAACGAAGCGCATTCAGGGATCGTCAAACTTTCATTTAACAAATGCCATTTAACGTCCGTTTGGAAAAGTAACTTATCGAATGTTAGGTTTATTTATGAAATTGTTACAAAAAGTGGTGCATTTCACCTCAATCAGACATTTAGCCTCTTTTTCATAATGACAGGGTCCTACGATTTGGCTAAAATGTGCGCTTGAACAATTTTGTTTATTTAGAATCATGGAAAGTGATTTTGACAAGTTTTATGGAAACAACCATTTGGTTTGATTGTAGTCCGCCAAGTTGCTCAATAATGCTCCAACTCCATTTCAAAAAGAATAGCAGCTCATCATTTCTAACCAATATGAAATGTCCATGAAGAAGCAATTCCATTTAAATGCATAATCTTTATTGTCTTCCTGAGGAGCGAGTCCGTGTACACATGGACAGAGGACAGAGCATGTACTTACTATGTTACTTTTTCTGAACGAAAGTGGAAAATCAACGGTAGTATCATCATTATCTCATGAATTTCTCGTTCCCATTCATCCCCTCTCCTTCCACAACAACACGAGTTGCGTTGCCTTTCTTTGTGAACTCGAGTAAACTTTTTACTTCGTCGTCTTTCTCAATGTAGGTCGATCCACGTTACTCTCTATAGAACATGCCATCTTGTTTAATATTAAAGAAAAACTTACAAAGCAATAGAGAAAGCTCTTTCTCATCATCTTCATAATAACATTATCATCACTTTACAATGTCAACAATGTACCTTTCCACGTCTGATACTCTACTACTCGGCTAGCCAACTGTATTCATCTTTTCGGTTCTTCTTCTTCTCGCCGTTTTTGAATAATTCACACGGAAATTTTTCAATTTAAATAGGTTAAAACCGTTTGTGAATTTATGTCATTTTGTTTACGGCAACGAAAAAATTTTCGGCCACCTGCTTTATATTTTAACAAGTATTATTATGATTTGTTGGGATCGTTGAACACGGTTAAAAGAGGAAAAGAAGATATGAAAGTCTTTTTTCATGAAAGTAGGATAGGCGACACACAGAACTTCAACCAGAGTGGAGGCCCTGTACACCATTTTATGACAAAAGCTATAAAATTGTGAATTGTTATATAATGCCATAGCCCTTTGTTATTACGTACTATTTCTTTTCATTAGAGTAGAGTCTATATGCCACTCAACCACCATGTTTAGAAAGCATTGACCATGATCCCAACCCAACAAGAGGTGCTGTTTTTTGAGGTTTTTTTTTGCTTTTGGTCTCAGGCGAGATTGTGCTCACCGTTTCAAACAAGTTTGTCAAAAACTGGCGTTTCACTTCTTCCATTTGGGTAAAAAATCTGGAAAAAGTAGTTGCTGGGATGCCCTTGTAAGTGTCCTCCTTTTCTAGATAATCCAAGGATGTTTTTCTCTCAAATGTTCAATGGGTTTGTGGGAGAATATGAGAGTCGATGTCATGCTACATGTTTTAGCTTCCACTTCTACGAAGTATTATTATGAGTACTATAATTTCGCCTTTTTTCGACAGTCAAATCAAGGAGCAGGGCCAGGCCAAAGTGCCAAAATTATGGGGAAAAGTTGGTGTGAGATAGTGTCGATGGCACTGTGATACTTTGCACAACAAAAATGTGATATTTGCCGCAACTAGTACATATTTTTTTCACAAACGACATATTTTTATCATCTTTTCCCCACACACCAAAAACAGTACACTTTTTTCTCATCTAGTCGTAAGTGTGTATGGACAAGAGCTACAATGACATTTGATTACTCCGTGGTCATCTCAACTCACTATGATATGATGACCATGTATTTTCCCCTAGCAAGATTGTGTTTGTTTGCTCTTGATGCACGCGCATAAAACATCCTTTGGATTTCATTTTACTCCACAAGAAAGAGCCATAATAATGTGGATTTGTGTAGCTATCCCACATAATTCGGTAGCTAGTTGATTTTGTATTATAATGCGTGGGCCTTGGACTCTTTGCCATATCCACCACTCATCCTCAGTGTGACATGGCCATAGTAAGTAGCGTGCATATAAAACGGACAAGTAATTTGCGCCGTGTAATCAATATCCCAACATACTTTTTTTCTGTTGTAGTAAGCATAATATGTATATATGCGTTATAACAAATGCTTACAAGGACATAGACACACAACCATTTGGAAAACAATCGTGTGAGTTGTCATCAAGCCTTTGTGCTGCCATTTCAACAACCAAACACATTTGCGAAGGCAAAAAGGTAACTCTGCAATTAAATGGTGGAAACTGAACATAATGTTCGAATGTCAGCAGATGGGAAATGGGAAAATAGGATTAGGAAAAGTGTCAAATAAATATACTTTCCCTTTGTATGTGAAGTCAAGGGGTAGGCCATTGTCAATCGTTAAAAGGCAGCTTACTCTTACTTAAACTTTCAATTAAATTGTGGAAAGGGAATAGAAGACAACAGCTTTTATGGACACTCGTACAATCACAATTGTGCTTGAGATACCCTTCCATTCCCACATTGCCAACTTTATTTGGTATAATATTATGCAGAACTTGCTCTATGGTCATCGCTTTCTGCATAATTTCATCACATTCCTCGATTCTGTAAATTTTTCAACTTTTATGACCACATTCAAGCTCCCAACTTTCCGAATAACACATGTCCAGTATTCTCATACGCATATTACTTATTCAGTGGCAACTTTTCAAAATATTTGTTTTGGATCCCATTTCCCTTGCCCCGATTCCTTCACTTTCAAGTTCGTTCTCTTACTCCCATGGTATGACTCTGCGTTCAAATCTCAGGAAATTTCACAGCTAGCGCTTATGACACTTTTCCTAGCATTCACTCTTACTGTATTGAAAAAAGTAGGAAAAAAAGTAAGCCGTCAGTATGAGAAAATATGTTGCAACCAAACCGACATTCCATTAGGGTATAGTTGCGCTCTCTTGTCAATCCATTTTTAAGGTACACACATGAGAAATAATGCTTCAACTTGCCCCATATTTATGTGTTTGGTGTAACGACGTTTTTATACATATTTTATATTATATTATATATATTAATTTTGTTAACAAAAGAATCTTTTTATATTTTCAGTTGGTGAAAGTCTTCTCGTCAATCCAGAACACACAATCATTTTTATTCTTCAAATGATTTTACTGATCTTCCTCTGTGTGTTCGGAACGGTGGCGAACTCTCTTGTGTTCTGGGTGTTCAATCGTCGTCCAGCATTGCGTTCCTTGTCTAATCGGTAAGTTTAAAGCTTTTTCCATTTCTAAACGTAATTATATGTATTAACATAAATACTACGCTCCAAGAGTGTAATCGGGGACAAGATCCATCTAAAATTGTTACTGATGTTATAAATTAGTGCATGTCATTATCATCAGTTCGCAAAGGACTGTTCAAACAAATGCAAATGAATGAATAATATCATCAAGATACTGCTATCATTAGTTATATATATGCGATTTTTCTTCGATATGACAGTCCCGTGAGGGAATGAAAGTATTCCAACTTATCTTTGGTTAGCGCTCTTCATCACAAATTGAAATGTACAGTAACAACCTGCAATGAACTACATATATTTTACTTTTTACAGCTACCCAACTACTACTTATTCAAAACACCGATAATTCGCAGAAAGAAAAGTCGAGTTTGAGCATAGGTTGTCCTGCTAGCCCAACAGCATAGGTTTAAACATGCACGATTGACAATGGTACTTGTAGTTTGTATGCATATGCCGACGGAAAACTACCAATTAATTCATGGAAGTTTTCAACGTAAAACAAAACTAATTTATTTCCCATTTTACGACCGTCAAAAAGCACAGCCTAAGCGATAGTGGCTTAACTCCTGTGTGCGTGTATGGAAATAGCTTAATATTTTATTTTGTGTCTGTTGCTGTCACCTTGAAACCAAACAAACCTAATACAAAAATTCTACTTGGAAAGCAATTCAAGGACCTGGTTGTGTGCAATTTCAACACAATAGCCGTGCTGACGTAGCAATGGCCCACGCATGAGGCACAGCCTGTTACACGCCAGGTTCCAGCAAGCAGTTTATGTCTGCCTTCATATTATAGGTAGCTATAAAACCAAATCATATTCATCATTGACGTATAATTAGACTATTTGAATTCAAAGCCACATAACTTTAACTTTTTCTATCGTAGATGGAATTCGAGTACAGATATTTTCAAGTCAACTTTGTTTGAGTTTATAGCCACCAGCCATGCCTGGCTACTCACACATACTGCAATTTTCACGTAGATATAATACCTTTGTATATTATGTGCAATTTATATGGCTTAGTTCTCCTGCTCGTCTGCAAAAAGGAAAAAGGGAAAGTGTTTCAAACGAGGAAGCCTTCCATTTTTTATAAATGCATTCCATTCTTTGAATGAGTGCAAAGTAAATTAGGTAGTGTGTTTAATGTAGGCCTTGGATGAGATCAACTTACTCCCCATTCCCCGAGGGGCTCACTTGGTTGGAATTTGGCACTCAAACTTTTTTTTGACTGAGGAGAGCAGAAACGAAGACCAAACAAAATTTTGACATGATAGGTGCTTTTTTACCATAGGCTAAATATCTGCCTCTTAAATCATGATGCATTAGTAGGGACGTGTCAAGTCAATCACTACCAAACCAGTTTGCTGTTCAAACAGGAGCGAAACATTGTTTATGAAAACTTATCTGTCATGTCATAAAAATAAAATACAAGCACAATCGTTGTTCCATTACTGATTGTTCTGTTTATACAAGTTTATGTATCAAACTTTGCAATGTGTTTCCTCTAACCATCCATTCTCCTCTTGACGATGATTCAGACAATTTCTAAAATGGGCGTCTCATCAAAGGTTACATGAAGTAATGGTCGAACCATACATCCAACTTCCTTCCACGTTTCCTGTTTGTTTTCTACCAAATCCTTAATGCCATAAGTAAAAATAACGAAGGGGGTGACCTTGTCGCTCTATTCTTGAAAAACATCTTTCGTGAATCCTACTCGTGAACTACTAGATTATTAGCACTGTAAAACAAGTCAATGAGACGGTTTACATCAGCAAATCCATTTCTTTTTACCGTTTTAGAACTGGACTAGGCTGAAATTAGGAGTGGTCAATATAGCAAATAAAATTAAGAATCCCAAGGCAGTAATTGTGTAAACAAATTTTGCCAACTTAAAATCTGACATTTGCCAAAATTTACGCCCACCTATTAAGACTTATTAGCTAAGTGAGAATTTGTGTGACTTCTTCCAACGATACATCCTCTGCTGCTTGACTGTTTTTCTTTCATGAGTCCCAAATTGCAGACAATGTGCGCATTAAAATAGGAAAGGGAACTGTTTCCCAGTTAGTCTTTCCGCTTAGTCTTATAGATGAGGATTCACCGCTGTGCCTTGGTGACTCGTGCATAATTTGTAACGGGAAACCCCGAAATCCACTGGATTCTATTTCTGTAACGCACTAATATTTTTGAAATACGATACGAAGCTTAAATTTGATGCTTCTAGAATTATTTACTGCTGGTAAACTATAATACGTGTAGGAGGCTCCAGTGTGGGTATTATCTGTATGTTGACAACAAAAAATGTGCACATTCGCATAAATAGATTGCCAATTAGGGTCTCATTCTTTGCATCTCCTTATTTAGTTTGAGCGGAACCTGTTGATCAGAAGAGACAAACAACCAAGTAAATTGTTTCTAGCTAGTGGTACCTTTGTTTGAGATTTTGAGTTGAGTAGATAATTACATGCAAAGATAACAAAATAGTTGCCCACCATACATACCACAGTACATAGAATTTCCGCAGTATAGAAACTCGGCAAATTGGCTAGAAAATAAGTTGTTTTGAAACTGCAGCGTGCAGTGTATATGAGTATGGTATTAATTATACGGATATTGTAGTGTTATGTGCATTGGTTACTCATCAAACTCCAGTACTGGTAGTACAGATAACGTCTTATGAAACCCGATTGCGAAAATACAGATTCACAGGTATTATTTCCAGTTCTAACCCAGGGTTAATGAATAAGTCTCAAAGTGAAAGTACCAGTACTATGTAGTTATTGGAATACGTAACCATACTTGTTTTTAAGGAAGAAACTTGAGGAAGAAAAAGAATTGTATTTTGTCCAATACGTTACTAGTCATAAAATGTTGAATAGCAAGGACAAGTGAATTCTAGTACATTCATTAAATATTTTACAAGTTATCTAAATATTTTGAAAAGCTGTAGTTTATTCACTGTAACCAGTAATTAGGTAAAAGAGGTCGACTTGAAGTTACCTAATGAAGTACTCAAATCCATATTATGCTGTTTAAATTGAACTTTTTTTCGTTTCTTGGCAATGAACAGTGAAATATCTGTGATGAACTCGTGTTCGCTGCAACTTTCAATATAGAAAGTAATTGTTCGAATACAATTGAGCTAATTGCCAATCTATTATTTCCCACTGTATATTCACGTCGTAACCAGAATGGTTCCAAACTAAACATGGAATGGAATACAAAGCATGACGATGGCTGAACCGGTAATGAAGTCTCAGCTTTCCCCATCATTTTGGTGGTTGGAAATTCAAATGCCTTTTCGTTCACATTCCTAGAATCAATCTCCATTTCAATGATGTGGTGCGGAGCAAGTAAATATCAAATGCATGTCTATATTGTACAAATACAGGGACATGGGCGCACGGTTGACTGGCCCAAAAATAGTTCCTGTGTGTTCCATAAAATTATGATATGGGAAATGGGAACAGGGAACAAAAATGTTTTGCTCCTGCTTCTCGTTCCGAGGAACATTTCAAAAATTGTTTTGTTGGTTTTTATGCGGATGACCAAGCTATCTAATGCCCAAGTCATTTTTCCAAAATAAAAATATGGGTAATGGACAAGCCGAGAAAAGTGGAATCTCTTGTGGCAGTATATATTTTGTGTACTTTATTATTTCGTTGGGGATAAAGCCATTTCATTTCACCAGCAAGAGGAGGTACATCTAGTTGCAATTAAATTGTAATATTTTGATTTCTTTCTTGCACTAACTCCTTTCCACAGAAAAATAAACTGATTTGTAATCCTAAACTGGGGAAATAGCTACAAAAACAAGTTTGGAGTGGCATGGTTGTGTGTTGTATACTGCCTATGGCTAGGCTTCTTGCTTACCTCACTCGCTCATTCGCTCTTTCAGTGTTGGCTTCCTTTCTGGCTTGGCCTGATGGTTTTGTCAAAGTCTGTGTAACGTGAAACGAGAAAAAAGAACACGAACGGAATCCTAGATCAGGTTGGGAGTAAAACGTCGTCTTTATCCAGCTATCCCACCTTTACCTTCCCCATTAACTTTTTTATATTCTTTCAAATAAGTGTTTCTGTGGACATATGAGCAAGACTTTCTAGCTGTGTAAAGGCGGCTAAGGTTACAGCTGGTATTCGTTATGTAACCGATATGTTCGCAAGGTTAGAAATGTCAACTGGTTTTGTAGAGAAAAGGAAATGATGTTAAGTTAAATTGATGTTCTTTTCGGGTGAAATGTTGGGATCGCATTGCAGAAATTGTGTATCTTCGAGTTTAAATCTTGCACTAGCCTTTTGATGGTGAGCATTAGTACCTTTAGCAAAAGTTGGTTGTTTTGTAGCCTTGTGACGGCTTGATAACTCTCACTTTTCTCCTGCAAGTGTAGCAGAGAGAGAGAGTCCCTCCAGGGTCCAGTAGAAAACTAAGTTTTAAACTTTAATGCACTTGAGTCTCATTCAGAGGAATCCATAGCAGCGGCTAATGTCACTGCCTCTTCCGTCATTAGAAACACTGCCACTACCATCCCATACCAGTTCCAAAAATGGAGTAGTAACAACCAAACCCTTTTGGGGGAAAATAAAAAAATGGAAGTGGAATGGAGTAGATAGAAAAACGATATCTACTTCAAGTGTACAGAGCATACATGAGTCTATCTTGTAAAATAACCACTCTGACTCACTCAGTCAGTTTTGGGCTACGACAGAACTAGTAGGGAGTTTAGTTGAATACCACTCTCCTTTCCCTTGCCTTGGGACTTTTAAATTATTTGATACATATTCCATGCGTTTACAACATCCATCTTAATGTGAGCCCTTGGCCATTTCCCTGTTGTTTTATTCGGAGACATGACATCTCCACAAAAAATGAAAGCACGAGAGGTGAGTAATTGTAGGACTTTCCTGTACAAATTTATTACCTACAACTGACTACTTGAACAAAGTCAATCATGATAATATGGAACTGGTTCAAAACTAGAGCCTGGTAACGGAACCACGCAAAATGGGAACTGAATGTAATTATATCCCCAGAGTTTTCAGGGAAAGCACTAACCTCAGCTTGTGTTTCAATGAGACATAGAGGTTAGATTTCGAGCCGTTTTGTGGAATACAACTGCAGCTTATATTCCCAATTCGTCTTAGAAGGCCCACCGACATGCGATCATTTTTTAGATTTAAGGATCAGTTCGATGCCTGAAATAAAAAATATATATCCACTTACAAATGTCAACCATTTGAATTAAACTTTGTTCGTAATTGGAGCGAGCAGCATTTTCCATATACATTTGATTACAAAATGGAATTTTCAAATCGGACTGTATTAACAAGCTCCGGAGGTTGTTGAGAAGTAGTGCTGCGTTAGTAAAAAACTGGAGGTAAGAAGAGAATATGGTTTCACGCATTCCTTGAGCCACATTCTCTCACCAAAACCCCATTGTCTCATTCCATCAGACGAGACTGATTTGAAATGCACAAATCATGAAATAATTAGTGCTCCTTGAAAAGAATCCCCTTTTATTCCTTCAATAAAGCATAGATTCTCCGAATCCATCTGCTTGTCTTGACATTTTACATTTTTCAACGAGATTTCGTCATCACATTCACGGAACTTTCACCCTGATCATTCCCACTCCACTCTCAAAATGGAGTGATTCCAACCACATCTAATGGGATACAACCGTCATCCAAATTTCAAACCCCTTCATTTGTAACTAATGCGGTGACTGCAAAAGTAGAATTAGATTGAATGACACAAAAAGAATGAGTTGGCACAACTCCTGATAATTGTTCACGTGAACCAAGCAAAGAAAAAAGGGAAAACAAAGCTGTGTAGGACGATGTGTATCAATGGATGTGTAATGGAGACCTTTGAAATGTCTCCAAATCCGTACACAATTTCAATAAAGTTGGTAATGATAATATTTAAGCCAAAAAATAAGTAAATTGCGCGAGACAAAATCTATGATTAAAGGGTCATGAAGAAATAAAAAATTTCGTTTCCTTCTGGTGGCACTGCACATTGTGAAATCTAAATTCACAATAATGTTTTCTCATCTAAAGTATTTCAGTTTTACGAAATACGAATTCAATACGAATGAGCACATTCGTGCAACATCAACACGGTCTATGAGAAAGAACATCATAATTATGTCAGAACACATGGATCTGCATCGATTTTATTTCATTCTTCCTTATGATCCGTACATCAAGTAGCAGATTTCTGTTTCCCTAGTCAATGCAAAGTGGAGAGCTTCAACTTTATTCTCTCTAACTTCTCTACTATTAGTAGATTTCAGGGACGAGCATGGAATGTAAAGTGATCCTGTCTTTAGATTCAAAAGTTAGCTAGGTTGGACTTGAACTGTAAGCTAAGTTTTATTTTGGAATCAAGTTTGCTGATGAAAATTTACGTGTTCCTTGTCAAATGAAATGTGCGTTGGAGGATGATCTATTGGAAATTGACGGGGGAATGATCCTCAGTTCCAATGCTTTTGTACGAGTTTGCAATCGTTTTCTTAATCCACCTTGTTTGGGTAGATTGTAAGATGCCGTTTAGAAATGGAGCTGTAATGAGTTGACAAGTCGACTAGAGCACTCCACAATTAAGCATGCTACATGAATGCATGAATGTAGGTCACATGTCACAAGCTGAGAGCAAGGCGATACACTAAATTACTTTTATGCTCCATTCCAGCTTCCATCCAACTTCAATGTAACTCTCGGCAATAAAACGTACTTATCTATGTATTTTAAGCGAAATGATCTGACTTCTCTTTCAACATCAAGATCAACAAGTTTGTGTGTGTATAAGTACAAGTTGAAAGCTTTATCAATTCAAGGACAAATTTGTATTTATACAGGCAGAGATGTGTATAAGTACGTTTTTATTCAGTTGGCATGCATGAGCGACAAGAGATTCCTATAATATGGAAATATTATTTGGCTGGCAGTATCTGTTGCAGTTGCTCCCAGCCTTGTTGCAACACATATTCTAAGCTGGTCGTTGCTTTCAGATATAGGAAAATAGTATTTCGTGAAATCCACTCGAGACGAATTGCTGCAGATCTCTCTTTTCCACATTCAGTCACTATTTAAAAAAAGAATACTCAGAACCAAGCTTATTTTTGAATCATGTCATCTTTTGGAAGGAGAGTGAAAGTGGCTGTAGTACAAGCCTCTCCCAAAATATTCAATGTTGAGGTGACTCTTGCTAAAATCAGGGGTCTGTGCGAAGATGCATCCGGTCAAGGAGCCAAGTTAGTTTTATTTCCTGAAGCATTCATATCGTGTTATCCGCGGGGAACAACTTTTGGGGCGATGATCGGGAATCGGAGCCCTGAAGGTCGTGAGTTGTTTCGTGTGTATTGGGAGAGTTCTGTGGACGTTCCTGGTCCAGTTGTGGATGAGCTTGGTGTGATTGCCAAGGAATGTGGGGTTCATCTCGTGGTTGGCGTGGTGGAACGGGAAGGTGGCACACTCTACTGTACCGTCGTGTTTTTATCGGACTCGGGTCAGTTTCTAGGAAAACATCGCAAGCTCATGCCAACTGCGGCAGAGAGACTTTGTTGGGGTTTCGGAGACGGATCTACTCTACCCGTTTTCAACACGGAACTTGGCAAACTGGGAGCTGCCATTTGTTGGGAAAATTACATGCCTGCTTTGAGAATGGCCATGTATGCCAAAGGTTTGTAAGCTAAACAAAAACTCTTCTGACTGTTTTCCTTCGCTTACTTATGCCACTTTCTCCACGATCATGATCATCACATTTCCATTTCAAGTTCTTCTTTTCTGATGATTATAATTAGGAGTCGAGATTTACTGTGCACCAACAGCAGACTCTAGGGAGAGCTGGCTGTCCACAATGAGGCACATTGCGATGGAGGGCCGCTGCTTCGTTCTCGGCTGCAATCAGTTTGTTCGCAAAGGCGACTACCCATCTAATTTCCCCTCGGATTATGATAAGGAAACAGATGAGCAGTTTGTGATTTGTCGGGGTGGGAGTTGCATTATAAATCCTCTTGGGGAAGTTCTCGCCGGCCCTAATTTCGAAGGAGAAGGTATTCTCTTTGCGGAACTGGAAATGGGTGATATTATCAGGGGAAAGTTTGATTTTGATGCAACTGGGCATTATTCAAGACCGGATGTGTTCCAAATCTCTGTCAATGAGCAACAAGTGCGCTCAGTCGTTTTCACTGGAAATTGCACGGACCAAGCATCACCTGAACCCAATTCAAGAAGCAAAGAAAAAGAATGAAGAAACTACATAACCTAATTATATAATTATGTGCTTGTACTCTGCTCATACTCACATTAATAAAATTTTCAATACAATGCAAACATTATCATTGTCTTTATTTATAACATACATTTTAAGGCCTGTGGAACTTGCATTTTATGCCCAGTGCGCTGGTTGGAGTTAGTATATATGAACAACGTGTACAATGGGTATTTGATGAGTGTAATTTATTTGATTTTTTTCCTCAGATTCGTGTTGAGCTTGGTGACAGCCAACATCCTGATATCAAGCATCATCGCACCTCTCCTTCTATTTGAAACAATCTTGTACGAATACTTGCTCCTGCCATGCATTTCGGATGTGATATCAACAATATCCAGTTGTGTCATATTCAGCGCAGTCTTCTCAACCTTTCTCATCGCAACGGATCGGTTTTACGCTGTAACAAGTCCGCTCCATTATTCTATGACGATCACTCGTAGTCGGAGTCAGGTGATGATCATAATGGCTTGGCTAAGCGGTCTAGTGCTGGCTCTTCCCTACATCCTTCTCTGCACAATCTCGCATCACTCACTCCTCCAAAGGAACCTGCACATTATATTTGTTATCATGCAAACGGGAATAGGCTACCTCTTTCCCTTTGTTGGACTCTGCTGGCTCTACCTCCGAATGTATCATGCTGCTCATCGAAACAGCGAGCGGACTAGGAAACACAGCATCTCCGGAGAGCTCCTTACCGTCATGGATGGCTCAACAAGTGTGATTCCTCAAGGGATCGACTTTCTCACTCATTACATGAACCCCTTTACCCGGGCTCCGATGGCAGGAAGCGTGCAGCCCTCAGGGAATGGGCACCATCAAAATGAACGAAGCTCCATTGGAGTTGTACCGGTTGTGGTGAAAAAATCCAGACGTCGCAGCTCAAATGGGAGCTCCTCCTCTTTGCTCTTCCGTGAAGAAGGCCGTGCCATAAAAACAGCATTTTTCGTGCTCGCATCCTTCTTCGTGTGCTGGACACCTCACTTTGCTTTTATGCTCGTGAATGAGATCTCTTCTGGAGGCGGTGGAGGAAGTTTAGGCCACTACTACGTCTATGACAACGTCACCCTTGTACAGATTGACTCGGCCTTGCCTAAACCTGTAGGCAGGAGAGACTCCTCCACCTTTGAGGGTGAGACTCCGAGAGCTTTCTCCTCCCCAACATATGGATCTGAGTGGGCCAAGTTTTTGGGTGTTTTTGGAATGCTCCTCTCCTCCGTTCTCAACCCATTCATTTATGTTTTCCGAAACAAAATGGCATGTGAAGAGATTCTGCGTCTAGTATATGGGCTGGTGGGTAAAAGACACTTGTCCAAAGAGGATCAGCTTAATCAGCAGCACAATCATCACTACCATCAACATCATCAGCAGCGGGAGAAGGAGACAAGGAAGTCAACGGATAGTAGTGGGAGTGGAGTGGCCAACCCGGCTATGAACGATACGAGTCATCATCTGTACAATAATGATGGGCTGCCGGTAGACACGGTAGACTACCAGCCTCGCTACACCCCTTGCATCGGAAAGAGTCCCAAGAGGTCCTCCATGAAGTCACTCACTCCCCAAAGCTCCATCAACTCAACGATGACTAATTGCAACAGCATGAACGGGGCTCCTGCTGACTCCGCCTCACCCACTGTGACACGAGCTAATATTGATGAGTCTTCCCATAATAATATATCATTTTGTAATGGGCGTCCTCCCAAGCCCCCGTTTATGAGATCGTTGACTCTGCCAGAACAAACTCAACCCAGAGTGAAGTTTCCACCGAATTTGACCAGACAGAAATCATATGCTTGCAGGACACCAAAAACAAACAACAACGCACAAGCTCCAACAGTATCCTCCTCCTTGAGTGGAAAGGATCACTCCTCAGCGGCATTCAAAAGAGCAAAATTTGTGAGACAAGACTCCATTTGCTCCATTCTTTCTAATGACTCGGTCCTCATGATTTGCTCGGAGGACGGGATGTCAGTGGCCGAAGTGGGGCCTTTGGGCATTCTCAACTTGTCCATCCCATCTCACCATCAGGGAGGAAATGTGGCATGTACGAGAAGCAACAACACAATATCCCGCGTCCCAGAAAGGGACAACGAGGAAGAAACCTCCCCTCAAAAACAGTACAACGCTTCATCCAGCATTAATGGAACTCCTGTTAGCAAATGCTATCTCCGACAAGACTCCAATTTCAGTGACGCCTCTCACCGAACAAACGACAGTGGAATTGTGCTATCATCCGTTTGCTCCTCAAAACAAAGTGACTCTTGCGGAACAGCTCATGCCTTTTCCCCGGAATCTTGTCGTCACCAGGTCAAACAAGTCTCCCCAACCAACCAAGTTCGCAATGGCTATTGTGGACGTCATAACACTCACCCAAATTCCCACCATCAGCATAACCATCCGAAAAAGCAATCTGGTGTCGTTTCCACAACCCTTCCAAATCCTAACCACCACCACCAAGAGTCTAATTACCATCAGGAAACTCATCACAGTCCCATGCTATTGCAAACATCCATCTAAGCTTCAAAACATTTTCGATTACAAGTGACACAATCCGTAGAACGCACATACATTCCATTGTCAGGGTGATGTCGATGTAGGCTATTATATTTAAAAAAAAGTATTATTACTTATAATTAACATTCCACACCATAATATGGTTATAGTTAACTAGAAAGTATTTACTCTCATTATAAATTGAATAGACGTAGTTAGAAGTTTTACTTGCAATCCTACATCTGCCCTACTTGATAAAGTGTTTGAGAACCAATCTTCATTCTCCATTTAGATTATATACACCCAAATTGATATTCAACTCCTAGACTAGCAAGTGATTCTGTTAATCTGTACAGTACGTCGTTGACTCTATTTATCTAATTACTTGAACACGAATTACTTGCGTGACAAAGGATAGTAGAAGAGTGATAAACCGACTGAGGAATCCCCAGCTTGTTTAATGTAGAATCTAATTTTGTGTAAAGTGAAAACACAGTGAAATTATAAACTTTTTGGGTTTCACTCCAACTCTATTGGTTAAGCCAGCATGTTGAAAGAGGGGGAAGGAAGGAAGAAAGCTGGATGTTGATACATTGCAAATTCTGACTGTGATCTTGATGCCAGTGGAAAGGCTAGCTATGTGACTTTGTGAGTTGATGGAGATGACGAGATATGAAATAGGATAAAAGGTCTTCAGCGTTCGGGGTTTGAAAAAAATATGAGATAACAAGTAATAACCTTAGATAGCTCTAAGTCGTGATAATTCTCCTAGTCCATTCCTACCTACTACCTAACATGGAGAAGGGTTATATTATATTTATGTGTCTCGGAAATATATTATACATGCTTTTGTTATCAACTCAACATCTACCCTGTATTTTAACGCGTGCATAGTACTCTCCCACTTGATTTTTGCTCTACTTTCTGAGAAAAACAATTTTCACTTGAAGGTGCTATGTATCTATAAGTGAGGCAAGAAACGTTGCTCTGTTAACCGCAAGCCTTCAGTCTACCCAACCTGTCTGCCACCATCCATTTTTGATTTTGTTCCATCCAATCCATTCTCGTTGCTAACGTAACAAGTTTAGGCAACCCCAATCATCTAGGATGAACGAAAATGGTTGCTTCTTGTTTTTAAAGTCTCGCCCTCTTAACCTCAGATTCCTTTTCATTGATGTGACTCCCTGTCATTATTATTTCATGCAAGATATATTCATTCCCCGAATCCTTAGATACTTGAGTAAACAGAGGCTTTTTTACTTTTGAGAAAAAAGAGGACGAAGGGTCACGGCACCAAATCAGCCAAAAAGCAATCGACAATAAGAAAAGCCACATTTTCTTTCATAAAATAGTAGGAGCAAGTGAAATTGGAAAGGAGATTCCTCTGAAACAGAGTCACCAATTTCGTTTGCTCTCTTGTCACGAAATTTGGTGGACAGACATACACATGTGAAAATTTTATGAAGATATATTGCATGCGGCTAGCAAGGCCTTCGTGTTGATCCGGCACGTGTAGATGTGGTGTTAGCACTTGTAATCTTTTATTGTCGGTCATTAGTGTAACCTTGGTAAATGTCAGTAGAAACATGATGCGACGGAATGCACGTAACTGTAACCGAAAACCTTAGACAGACCACGAAATCATTGCTGGGTCAGCAAATAGAAACAAATTACAGGGGAAAATTGCAATTAAATACTGCCCAGTCTACAAATTATGAGGCGATTCTGAATGTGACAAGGAAATAACGATTTCATTTTCCCCATATTTCCAGTTTTTCACCAACATTTATCCTAATTCACCATTCTTCTATTTGTAGGGTCATATCTTTAAGTTGCCTCTCCTTGTCAAATTTTTGGGTTTTTTGAATGAAGAGAAGTATTTTTATTTTAATCCCGATCCGACAAGATATTGAAGATTATATATATTTCGAATCGAACGTTATTCTCGAGAGTCTTAGATATATTCAAACGTGAAATTAGGCTATTAACTGAAACTACTCCAAGATATTGAAAAATATTGAGCATTAAACTCCTTTCCTATACTGTATGAACCTGCAACCAACGAAAATGACTATTGATCACAATCATACTTGCACTACCTGAAAAATGGAACCAAATTTTCCCTGAGCCAAAAAATACCAAGTTAACTAAATCTATATAAATCCAATTACTTGTATTTACTAATTAATTTACTAATAGATTGAAAATAAATTAATACAATTCTGCTAACATTAAAAATAATCCTTAAAATTGGTGTCCGTTTATAGTTCTAACTTGGAGTTTTCTTCAGCGACTTACAATTAGTCAATTTAAGATTAAAGTTACTTGTTGAAACATATGTTACTGTAATTCATGTACGTACTACATTATCCGCCAAATTATTGCTGTAGAGAAAGTAGTTTTGAAATCTAGCAACTTAAATATATGTGGATTGATGTGGA
This sequence comes from Orchesella bifasciata, assembly GCA_034697805.1. Classification (NCBI taxonomy): domain Eukaryota; kingdom Metazoa; phylum Arthropoda; class Collembola; order Entomobryomorpha; family Orchesellidae; genus Orchesella; species Orchesella bifasciata. The sequence continues at coordinate 25,220 of JAQGAP010000123.1, forward strand.
CCACATGCAAAAACATTACATTCCAAGCCCCTTATTTCTACATAAAATGAGAAGGGGAAACTGGAGTTTTATGCCGTTGAAGATTTTGGACCGACCTTAAGTACTTTACTAACTTAACTTATTAACAGGCTACGTAAGTCAGATAAATGGAAATTATCTTTATATGGGAAAATGCTATGCTGTTCGGTTTCGCTTAAAACATATTAATTATTCCAGCAAAGGTATTGATTTGCATGAACATCAAACATGAAAAGTTGGTACTTAAATATATTTTACCTTAAAATAGCATGCAAAAAGGAGATAGCCAAGATTATTATTGTTGTTAGACTTAGACTTACTATTAATTCATTGAAAGTAAAATGAAATGCTTCATATGTTCTCCGAATCAGTATTAGGTATTGTAACTTGTACTTGCCAAAAGAAATATGTGAGAGGAGCAAATCAGACTGTATACTCTAACTTTAAAGGAAATATATATTATGTAACATAAAACACATAATCAAGTTGGTGAAGATGAACTTGTAATTAGCATAAGTATATAACTAGTCATGTATAAAATCCGGGTGAATATGAGAAATAGTAGGGACTAAGTATTATAGTCGTATTTTATGTACTTGGACGACTTTATTGTCTACGTCGAAAACCTAATCGCCAACAACCGTAGTTGAAGAGGATGACGTGTGCATGTAGCTAAATACCTGTGCTCAGGGTACCTTTATAAATGAACATGATGATGATAATGATTGGAAACAAAAACTTGTAACTTATAACTTTTGCCTAAATAAACACTATGAATGTAGTCATAAATGCGTGCTCTTCAGATTTGTCATCAAGTCTTGCCAAATTAGAATAGTGCACTTTTGTTTCTGTAGCAAGTCTTTTTTTATATACCCTATTTTTACGAAGGCTTATATCGTGAACATATTAAAACTCATCGTTGTATGCTTAAAGTTAGGTTTTAGGTGTAATATGTCTTATCATGTAGCTCGTACAAAAGCAAAGCATTTTTCAGAGCCACCTGCTACCTATATTAATATACAGGGTTATATTATTAGTCATCTTCAGAATTCAAGAAGGAGTAGGTTTCTCATTGCGGATATTGTTATGGGCTCATGTTTGTGTTAAGTTTCATGATAAATTTTATAATTGAGAGCACAGAGTTGCTGCAAATCAATGTATCATATCATTGTATGCGTGAATATATGCATGCCTTTTCACTCCAGTGTATAGCAGCGTAATAATATGTCACTCGCAAAATGGAAAATGATTGGTTGCAAGGTAAGTGTGTGTAATATGTACAACAACAGCATCAGAAAAGGAAAAATGAGAAACACAGCTTCAGCAGGAGACACTTGATTCGCTAAGATTTCCTTCCTTCTCAATGCTACAGCCAGCTTCTTCCTCAATATTCGGGGTTCTTGGAATTCATAGCAGTATGTCAACCGGAGACAACTGCGTTCCAATTCAATACTATTCTCCATTTCATTGCCACGTCGACTTCATTTCTCATCCATTTTCAAAGACTAACAAACAAGCATCACCTACTAAGCATTTCTTACCTCTAAAGGAAAACCTCTTCAACTAAATAATTAAGCAATTAAATACCAAAGGTGAGGCTTAAATTTACTCCACTAATTCTTTAAAACTTGTGATTTTATACGTGAGTTCAGATACAATTATGAAATCAGTGTTTTGCACCATTTTCGTGTCATGCAAAATCATGTTGTTGGTCTCTTTCATAAATAATACGCTAAATATCAACATTTGCCATAATAATGTTGGTTTCAGCACAACAAGTAGGGCCAAGATGGGTTGCTGTCCATCAATGTTTAGCTGCGGGAAACCCGTGAACGAAAGCCGCGTTAACAAACCTGAGGAGAGCAAGGACTCCGAGTCTGTCGATGAGCAAAAGGTGGTGGTGGTCTCAAACGGCGGACTGAATGCCATGGAAATCCTAAAAATTGTGGAGCTGATGCCTTACGAGTCCACCAGTGATCTAACGGATCTTCAGTATGTGGATGTGGGCTCTGAATCAGAAGGCGAGCAATCCAGCGAGCACGATGATCAGAAGGAAGAGGAAACTGAGTTCGGCATCGTTGTGAAAACTGTTTCCCAATTTAATGATGCAGGCGGAGAGGTCGGGACTTCATGCATTCCCAAACCAACTCTCTTATAAGTATCCACACCTACTCTCTGCGCAATACAATCAGTGATTTTTGCATTTCAAAGTAAATTTGCATTTTGCCGCATGTCCAAAGAAACGAGAATAAACACAAGCTTTTAGATTCAGATTGAAGAGCGTAATGTTTGTTTAATAATTTCATGGAATATATTTTTGAAATACTATGGATCACTTTTAAAAGGTTTATACATGGATATTTATATCATCATTACATTTTATTATAACACGCTTAACTATAGAAATATGGAATTAATACTTCAGGCTTTCATGACTTTTACTTCCAAAGTACAAAAGATGATTGATGACTAGTGAATGTGATTGCATTCAATTCAAGTAGATGGATTTCACCTGACACTCCAACCCATTCTATTAGTACTAATATCATCATGAACCATTCGGAGGTAATAAAGTAATAAATAGTATCTCGTATTCGTATTCAAAAAATTGCATCTCGACGTAAATCCATATTTTGGTAACGCAACAAAGGAGTTTGTAACACGGGATGTGAAACAACTACGAATGCTAAAATTTCTGTCCATTTAAAATATTACATGCTATTAGTAACTTTGAAGAGAGATATTACTTAGCTAATAGTTTTAAACACCCTGATTTTAATAGCTTCTTGGATCAATACATAATATGTATGTGTGTTTCCCGGAAACTTGCATTTTATTTGTGACACAAAGAAAGGGAAGCAACTACTTTCGTCTCATCACTTCGTTTGACACTACATTTTACAATCTCAAAACTATAGCATAACATTATTTTGACACAAAGATCAGATCCAAATAGATTGAACACTCGTGGAGCAAAACTCCGTAATTTTCTTTATTCTATTCATTATTTTTTAGATGATGAAAAGCAACAATAGTTACTCGCCTTTGATGTCACCCCAACGCGTTCATTTCATAAAATAACATCATTTCAATCAATACACAAGATAAATTGTAGTTTAGTTAAACACACGACAAAAGCTGACTGCTCACATTATATTGGTTTATAATCATAAAGATTTTTAGCACACAGGAAGAAGAAAAGTGATTTTCAAAAGTTTAAACTTGATGACGGCTCAAGTTTAAAGAGATATTGAAGAACGCGAGTAATTGAAAATATACGACGTATAACTATTTATCTTTATTTAGTTATTTATATAGACGCCTACGCTTAATTACTACATCACCCTGGAAAATAATAGTTAGTGCATATATGATTATCAGTCTACCTCTATGTTGGTGATGTGTTGACATAGGATTATACTACACAATTATTAGCTCTAGCTACATGTAAAAACATGATGGTTGATGAATTTCACGTGAGAAAAATAAAATACGACACGTTCCTCCATGTACCTACTACCTAAATATGATCTAAACGATAGTATTTAAAGTATATAGAGTTCGGGCTTCTAAATGCATCCGGAAACTCAATCAGGATCGAGAGGGAGCTCATGGCATTAGTAAGTAAGTAGTTCATTCATTGAAACTTATCATTTACCAGTTTTTCATCACATTTTTGCATGACCGTTATTAGCACCTTTAACTATCCTGATTCGGAACGGCTCTACATTATACGACATCAGTGTAAATCAACAATGCCAACGAACTAAATATTTGATTGCGCATTGCACACAAATATTTTATATAGGCCATTCAAAGTTGGATAATTTCAGTTCCATAAAAGTGTAGCGTAGAAACGTTATTATAAAATCGAGAGAGGACTGGCGTTGTCGTTCAACTATTTTTCTTGTTGCATGGTGTGTTTTGCGATATGAGTGCATAGAACTAGTGTATTCTCAAATATTGCATGTTCCACATAAATATTGCCATTTGAAAGAGAAACGTTGGACACCATGCTCTTCCATGCGTTCTCCATTTGATGATGATTGTATGTATTGCAACATTCTCATTATTCGTCATTTTTGCTTTGAGCTTTGGAAGACAATGTACATAAGAGAACAGGGTAAAGGTGAAACACCTAATCTAGAGAATAAGTGCAAAGGATTTCCTTTCACCGGTTCACATCTACTTTTTCAATTCACCGTTTTTTAATCAAGTCACGAAAATTTATATAGCACCAAGGTTCCTGTTCTTATGTACAACTACATTAATTAGCGTGCAGGCTTACGTAACTTAATCTAATCTATCTGCATTATCTTAGTCTTTTCTACTTGTTTAATGCCTCCGCCAATGAATAAGTAATGACGAGTCTCTACAGTTTTGATTAATACAATAAAATACACTCTCGCTCTCTTTCCATCTCTAAATCCACACTTTTCATTATCGATAATGAGATTACGAAGACGAGTAACAGAGAAAGAAGAACTTAACGAGTTATGATGAGATCCTATTTCATGTTAAATGTTAGTAGTACCACCATCCGGTTTACTTAAGCACCATTCACAATTTGTACGCAGGTACCTCACACTCGGGTATCTACTTCTTTCTCCTCCAATTCTAAGCAAGGTCTTGTGCTCATGCACACAAGACGCTTTCACTTCCACGCAAAGCAGTGTAGAATGAAAACGTGTCCTCCTCTATTCAGTATCAACAAGAGAAAGGAATTAGTCTTAATTAACAAAATACATGTACGATATTTTGAGAAAGTGGCACGAACGTTGACGTGACTCATCTCAACTTGAAGCATCATATATTAATTAAGAAACTCTCGCTCAACTCCGAGAAAACAAGCAAAAGTGGTCTGTAAAGCCTGCCACTTTAGAGGATTCAGTTGCGCTTTTATAAAGAAAACTAGGCGTTTTTTACAAGTACAACATTCAACATTATTCCTTACTTTGAAACTCGACTTGGCTTGCATTTTAAATTAACCGTTTGGTTTTTAGTTTAGTGTTTTTGTACCTGAGTTTAAGAGTAGTGTCAGACCTTTCCTATAGTGTATAGTGAAGAGAACAGTCGGACGTAGATAATAGCATTTTAGCGAGTAGTTTTATTAGTTTGTGAAGGACGACATGGTTGGTTTGGGTCTTCTAGGGGAGATGCCACGAGCATTGGGGGCTATCAGTTGCATAGTCTCATTGCAGGGCGTTTGTCCCATCACCGGATATGAAGTGGTTCTTTTAGCAGATCTGAAAAGGTGAGATAATCTATCGTTAGACATTTTCTGATCACTTGACACATAGTATTGTGCATCTCAACTTTGCTAAACTTACCGTCTCCGTCGAATGGTGATGGGCTGTCCTGGCAAACCAAAACATCCCCTTGGAATAACCATTCGAGCATTTCCTTGGGCTGGTCTTGAGCCACCGTGAGCCTGAAGCAATCCCAGGTGTGCTGAGTAGCCCTCGCAGAGAACTGTTGCGAGGGCGTGTTGCTTTTTTGACACTTTTCCAACGATAAATATCTTTTCTGGAGGGATCCCGATGCTTGAGTAAACATTAATATCCTTGCTACTCCCATAGGCAGCATGAATCAGGAGTTTGTGATCCTATGCAAACAGAGCAGACATGCTTAACTCTATGTTCCATATTGGAAACTTTTACGGCAATCAAACAGAGAAAATTGATTGTTATTACTTGAACTAGGCATTTCAAGTAGTCCGCTTTATGACCCAAAAAGTCTGTAGATAGTCCATCAGCAAATGAAACTAAACCGTGGGGAAAATTATGCTGAGCAAGCCAAGAAACTACTTTATGTTGCTGCATGTCTGGACGTCCGGTGACGTAAATGATGAGGTAACCAAGCTCTTGCCAGTGCCTACACAGAAAGACACTCTCATAGTAAGCATAAGTGTTGTAGCTGCTTCTTTTATACTTTTTCCTCACTTGATCTCCTTACCTAACTACATCTACAGCTCCTGCTCTCACTCGTGGGTCTCTCCCCGTAACCGACATGCTGGCAGTGAAGGAGCCATCAATACTGAACACAACACATTCCGTTTTCGGGGGTACAATTGCGCAATAAAAGTCGACACAAGTGTGATCCCCTCTGACTATCATTTTTAAGGGGTAGATCCCATAGCCAAGGGGTATGTCCTTCGACAGTGTGTGAGTCACCCGCCCATTTTTATCCGTAACTTCGGATGCGATCAAGGCCCATTCTCCTGCAGGTGGATCCTTCATCACATAAATATCAACCTTTTCTCCTGTCAGAGTAACCATGTCAAGGGGGCCGTACATGAAGCGTGCCTTAAAGACAACTGGAGAGCCCTCAGCCACAATCACGTCATTTGCACGATGATTTGCAGCAACGTTCTGCAAGCAACCCACATATATATTATTAGCAAAGTTTTTTCAGCTGCGGCTCACAGGAGGACTACGTAAACTTCAAGCAATCAACTTTGTTGAGCACTTTACCCCATGTACCTTCAACTTGACTGAGGTTCGTTTCTTGATCCACTTCTCTCGGGGTTGACTTGGGATGAAAACACGAGCCTCCCTGTCGTCTTGAGTTACGGCCACACCTCCGTCCGGAGTAGTAATCTGTAGGTTGGGTAAACCCAATTTCATTATAATCTCTGATGCGACCAAATACTTTTTAAATGCCTTAATTTTACCTGTCTTAATATGAAAGCAATGGCATCAGTTGACTCCCAGTAGCTGGCGTGGAACAGGTGAGGCAATGAGTGAACTGGGAATGCGGCTAAAGCTTCCGGACAGTAGAGAGCATAGTCTAGCCGCTTGTTTCCCCACCATTTTTGTTGTACTGCATAAAACATTGGGGATTAAGTTCATGTGTATTATTTTGAAAAATAGAAACGGCGAGGCAATATAATAATATTATTTAGAAATTATGTATAAAATGACAACATCAAGACAAGAAAATGACACGAAAAGAGTCAATAAGAGATTAGGAGTTGTGAATCAAGTTAAGTATCAACGATGTAAAACTGGAGAAAGAGTAAAAAATATTGTACATTGATTGATAGTTTGCAGAGGCAGGGCGTCGAGGCCGGACATTCCACTCTGAATGCTTATATCTGATAATCTGCGGGTACTATTCGGTGTTAATGGTCCGAGACCCGTTTCAGAAAAAACGTTAGGGTTGCACTGGATACATTCCACTACAAACACAATTGGAAAAAGGTGGTGAAATGCAAATCGAAAGTTTGAATTAATAATGCGCACGGGAAAAACTTGCGGTGGAGCTGAGGAGAAAGTCAGAGAGGGAGACAATGAGAAAGGAGCTTTGGGAAAGCTATCGAAAGTAAAAGTAAATAACAGGTATTTGTTCAAACAACACACAGGCAACCACAAAAGCATGAGAATAAGTACAGGTCGATTGTTTCCCTAAGAATTTCATTAGAATTTTGATTACAATGTTATCAATAGTTGAAATTATTTCACTACTTGAAAACGAGGATAAAGCCAAGCACTGGAAACACACAAATTTATGAAATGTTAGCAACGGTTGGTTATAAACAATGGAAAAAAGAAGAGTTGAGAAGTTAAATTGAGTTAGATGGGAGCTGTTAGGGAGCAATCTGAAGCGGTTGAGATTGGAAGGAGAGAGGAGAAACTGAGGGAAGATTAGTCTCCACTGCAGTAGTGAGAGGGATAGTTGATAGTATATGAATGAATATTAGTGAAAGGCATGCAATTGGAATTAATATTAAAAAGAGAAGTAAATAACAAGGACTAACGAAGATGATATGGCTGTCCGTCCCCCAGTGGATACCTAGAATACCGAGCAACGTTTACTGGTGCTATGGCAGCAAAACGAGCTGAGAGAATGGGTTCAAGTCTAGTTGCAAGAGGATCGGTGGGATGGAACAGATTAAATACCTGCTGACAGGGACGAGTCAGGTGCACTGAAAAAACACACAATAAAACAGCTATTAAGTATTGTGTCATACATTTGTAAAGGGAAACGGTTATTTGATTAGCTACTTTGTCTATCCTCCGAATGAATTTTTCGCTGGGCCAAAACTAAGCTAAGCGGACTTCCAAACATGAAGAAATCCGTAACATCGAAGTCAAGTTTTGCATTTCCCGAATCGCTAGCAGATGAGGAAGAGCGCCGTCTTGGGGAAGTGGACGGAATATGACCAGCATGTAGGTGGTCACCATCAAATCCATGTCCTGTGAAATGACAAGAAATGTGATAAATGGAAATAAAGGGTTGTTATTTGTTTTGTTTGGGAGCGGATTTGACCTGGACTTGGTGGAGCATCATCCTCATTGGCATACTGGCCGGAATGTGAGTGTCTCGTGAGCGCATCATAAGCCAAGAGAGAACCCATAGAATCGCCAATCATGATAATTTGTCCGCTGAAACCTTGTCCTTCCTCTGATCTGAGAAACTCTTGATACACCTGGTTTCCAGCGAGCACCGTCTTTAGCACCGCATCAAAATACTCCTGCTGCGCAGTTGATATTAGCGGAATTGCTCCAATTGACACAGACTCGTGCGTCAGACTCGGACTTTCTCCCGTCCCATAAACGTCAAAGCTGTACGGACTCAGACTACAATTTACATAAACAAAACCAACATGAGTTTGGCCCAGTTCCAGCAGAAGGGATTGCCAATAATATTTTACGTTCTACCTCGAAAGTATGCCTAGAGCGTCCGTGCATATGGATGGGCACGGCACAAGCTTAACGACAACATGGCCCATCATAGACACGTAATGTTGTCGTATCACAGACTCAAAAGCACCTTTAAAGGTGGTTATATCGGATTTCTTTGCCGTCAGATCCATTGCCGCATCTAGTGCACTCCCAGCGTGCACCACGAGACATAGCACTGTCGTTTTACAACTGCCAATGCAAGAGGAACTCGCACTAGTAAACAAGGTCGGGGATCCTGGCAGAGATGCCTCCATGCTTCCGCGAGTGACTAGACTTTTCTGGGATTTCTTCCGCTCTGCGGTGATTTTCTGAAGGAAGGGTTGGCTGAATATGCTATCATCTGCATAAAATAACAAACAACATGAAATATTCAGCTTAATTTTTTTCTCTCAACCCTCCGCAAAAAAAAACAACGCTTTTATTTTTATACGAACCTTTCGGCGCTTCTGAAGAGCTGCCACCATCCGTATCCTGTGGAATAAGATCTAGCGAGCTCCATTTTGTGAGGGATACCCCGTCATCGTTATCAGCAAGACAATCAAAAAATTCATCTTCGCTTCCTTCCGAATCAGAATCCTTCCTTACAATGCCCTCCATCCTCCAAGAAGCCAACAGGTCAAAGCTTTTGTTGGAGCTGGAGCTAGGAGAATTGAGGGAAGCCTTGTTGCTATTCTTTACTCTGGATAAGTGACCCTTAGCCCCATGCTCGGGAGGGGGGAAACACGTTATCGTTTCTGTACAGTTGTCATCCCCGTACTCTGTGTTTGGTACACTTAGGTCACTAATTTGAACTTGAATTGGTACTGGTTTCACAATGGTTGCGGAGTGCTTTTCCTGTCGATCCTGCTGTGCAGCAGCAATCGCCAAACTGTTTGCACTGGGAGAAGGACTCAACGCCTGCGGAACGTCTCCCACTATGGATGAGGAAGTGGATGACTGTCTCGCAAATCCCGGATCGTCCTCCTCCTTGTCATCCTCTAGGTCGTTGTCGGTGTCTTCACTTGCTGCCATTTTCTTCTTAAGCGCTTCTGCCGTCTCTCTCTCAATTTCCCGAATGTCCGACATGGTGAGCCCGTGCCATTCGTCTTGCCATGCCCAAGCTTGTCGGTGAGCTCGAAGCATGGTTTTCCGAAGAGCTATAAAAATACAATTTCCTAATGTTATGTTTATTGCCAGCATTATTTCTTATAGTAGGGCACCACACGAACGAACTTACAACACCCATTTCATTTACTTTACTTACCGATATCATGTATGAATTTTTCGATTTTGCTCTGCATTCCCCAATAATGGAACTCCACCCTGCAGAGTTTATACGCGCACATTATTGCCTTCCCGTCCGTCGTTGGCATTACTTTATTCTGAAACACGGTGAAAACAAAACTAGGCTAAAAGAGCCGCTCACGAATACGCAGTAAAAGATTAGAGCTTGTTGATGATAGCATAAGATGCTAATGGAATCAGGCCTAATTACCTTGCACTCGCTCCAATACTCTTCAACCCAGTTTTCAGTCAATGGTCCTCGACTAGTTTTCTGCGACACGAAAATCCTAGGATCCTCTTCTCTAAGGTAATCCGCCCCGTGGAGCTGATCTTTCACGACGTCAATTACATCTGAAGAGGTAACAAAAACCACCACTTGTAATATTTGAGAGTGCGCTAGTACTTGTATCAGAATAAATTCTAACAAGAGGTGCTTTCGACTTTGCAATAAAATGATGGCACATTTTTCTACTTCAATTGCAATTTCTAGCGAAGAAATTGTTTGGTTTTGGTAGCGTTAACTTTACCCACAACCCTGTTCCTCATATCGGACCCACTGAGAGTGAAGACATTCTCCTGATGTCCGTCATCAGCGCAGTAGTACGTCTCAATTTCCAGTGAAAATCTTTGAACAAAGGGGCAAGTGTAGCGCGTTTTGGTGTAGGGATAAGCATTCCAAGCTTCTTCCTCAACAGTCAGAGCAGACTTTGGAAGGAGGCTTTTGAACCAGCCAGGCAAGTGGCTTCCAACATGGTACACTTTTCTTGTGTACTGACCACTGCCTCCGGGGCCTTCCTCGTACGGCTCGTTTGTCATTATCTCCACACCACTTCCAGCACCTTTCGTCTCCTCCCTACTCTTTTTCTGTTAATTAAAAAGAACTCCAGTTGATGTAATTGAAATTTTAGTTGCATAACCAACTTAGGACTTGCACTCACTGCTATCATATACAGTTGAGCGATTCTGTACTCCTCCACAGTGAGAGGGAGCGGGATACGATACTCCTTGATAAGCATGGTGGATGCTGTGATAACCCTGGCGTCCGCAGTATTGTTGTGGCTGAAAGAGCAGGTTGACAACAGAATTCCTTACTCAAAAAACTGATGAGAACTTGTTAAAATTAAAAGCGAAGGAGGAACTAGGGGAAGCATCCCTGGTTCTTGTTGAAAACGCATGTTTGCACAGTCCAATTAGCGTGTCAGCATGATTGGAAGGAAAGGCAACAACTGACTCCTATTGATCATGATGATATTTGCCTTGTGATAAAAAGAGTGGAGGATCGGAACCAAGGGACTAGAATCGAATGTTGGATGTAATGATCCTGCTGTTGTGAAGGCTGGTCGAGAAAACACATGGGAAATAGAAAAAGGCGAAACAAGGAATGTTTTGATGATGAGCTCAGAAGCTCACTCAAACAGTCTCTCCTCACAGATGAGGTTTCAGTTTCCGCTTTTTAGTGTAAAAGCGTATTCCGTCACACCACTCCACTTACGATACTATCTACGTACTTGGTACACAAAGCCTTCTACTTTGTAAAAGCCTGACTGCATCTCTCTCTGCCCATGCTTTGTTGTTTGTTAGCTGCCGTACATACAAGCGTAGCCAACATAATAATAGTGATATATCTTCCCCAACCATTTTATATACATTTGCAGAGAGCATCTTTCCTCTGAGTTTTTGCTGCTTAACAAATAGGAACTTGTTTTGTATATCTAACCACATTCTCCATACAATTATTGAGTGGTGAGTACGCTTGATGAGAATTGCTGTTCTGTAGCTCTATTCTGCCTGTCTGTAGACGGATGCAGTATGTAAAGAAAAAATGCACATGTATATGTAACATTAAATATAATTTGTAATGCCACATTTTATTCTACGAACTTATCAGCATACAATTCGATTACCTCATCATATAGTACATTGTATGTGTATAGTAAGGTGTAGACATACTTTTGTTGTATGACCACCATGCACATAGTGTCAGGTTTACTACAGTATAACGTCGTATATTTATTACACTTGAGATTTTGAACGTAACAAACTTCAGCTACCATCTAATAATTCTGGGTTGCGCCATGTTTTTACTCCAGACATACTATTAATATTATTATATTATTATTATTATTCGAGTATAATTTTATGCATCAAAACAAAATCACATCACGTTTCCTTCACTTCTCCGTGAATGGAAAGTAGAGGCAAAGGCATGCTTGTTCCAAAGAAGCCTTGCTAAGCAGTTTCAGTTGTGTCAGCCTTTGGAACAAGTCCTTGTACAGATTCAGAAATACATTCTCTAGTCATAGCTTCCTTATATTATATTATGTATACAATATAATATACTGAATTGCGTTGCTGACGATGAAGAAAGAAAATATCTTTTGGTAGCTTCGAGCTCATGAAACCAGGAGTACATGACAGTAAACTCCAGAATAGCTGGAAGGAGTATGAAGTATGGAGTATGAAGCTTTCAGTACAATGCCCATAACTTATATGGAGCATAAAATGGACTAACTCAACTAATAATCATGCTGTTGCCGCTTCATTTTTAGAAGCTCTAAATCTTCTTTCTTTCTCACTCATCTCCCTTGATGCTCTTTATCTGCAGATGTCAAAAGCAAAAAGTAGCGTGTAATGATGACCCAAGGATTGCCAAAAATAGTTCAAATTTCTATCTGGCTGCTAAACTTATAAATGTCAGAGGTGAGTATGGTGGAACTGCACGCAAAGCGTAGCTACAGTTTGCATACCCCCTTGCTTGCAGCTCAACGTGTTTTTCTAGCTTATGCATTAAGGCAAGTGCAAGCCTACTGAACTTTTGCTAGCCTTTTCACAAGCCCTTTCTCATAATCAGAAGGTAATGAGTATAAAGGGAAGGGAAGACGACATTTGGTATAAAATAAAGGCAGACAAACACCGAAACACAGCTCTACTACTTACATTTGTTTCCTTAGTCCATATGTTTTTATGGATGTCAACTGGATGCGATATTGCCGCTGGATGCTGGAATGTGTATCTATCAACTAGCACGCACAGTGTTTCCTGTTGAAATATTTTTGCGTCACACCATCCACCTCCTCTAGATGCTTAATGGACCATTCAACCATTCAAGTATTCAACGACTCATCATGCGTTTGATTACGTCACAAGAACACAAATTGCACGAAAAAGATCAAGGTCACATGTACAGATTGTGTCATTTCCACCCTCGACTGTTGTTTTTTATGGTAACATGATGAGAACTTTTGGAATTTTGAACCATTTTCCTTATACCTCCAATTCATAACGAAGCATCACTTTCCGTCTCTAATTTAGAACCCCAATCACGAAACAAACGGAGGAAAGGGAACAACCAGAGGTCAAATCTGCACTTTAAATGAGTAGACTTTGGTTCACATTTATTTCCAGCGTCTGATTCCAGTCTTATGTATCGTCTTCAGTTTATATGAACCCATTTGTATTTATGCTACCGAAATATGTTTGCATCTTAAATAGCAAACAATTCAGATGGAAAGTATTCCGTTGCCTTCTTTTTGGAAGCGGAACAAAGGTAGCATAACCACATCCCACTCCAAGTAACTTGAGTATGGTGCAATGGAGAATAAGATATAATCTCACTTTTTCGCGGGGAGTGGAATGCTGTTGTCTGTATATATGTATGAACGACTAAAACAAGTTGATACGGCGAAGGTAGTCGTTTCACAAATTGATTTTTCTTTACCTTTACCCCTCACGAAGTATTTTTGATTATTGCTGATATTCAAAAGGTGAAACTTTGTTTTCGCCAACAACAAATTCGCTCTAAAGAAAGCGAAGAATTTTCTTTCATTCCAAGTAAAAGTTTAGACGAAACGAGAGAACGAGAGAAAGGAAGAGAAGTCGTAGTACACTCAGCAAAATGCTGAATGTGTGTGAGCAGAATGAGTGTTTGCTTGCTATTTTCATTCTGCCTCGACTGGATGGGCCTGGTTCCGTTATGAACACGGATGGACAACTTACATGTCCATGGCTTTAAACTACGCTTAAACCCTTACAAAATACCAATTTAATACGAGGGTTTCAAAGAAATTATGGGCACACAACGAAATTCTGTTATGTGAAAGCCCATGTTTAATTAGTAAGTAATTTAATTCAAATGTTAGTAAAATCTGAAGGATCTAGATAAAATGAAATTTGTTGACACGTTATGCAAGAGAATTCTTCCACTTATCGGTCAAACATCAAACCCTCGAGCGAAAAGCTTGAAAAGGAGTAAAGCCTGGTTGGTTATTTTGCCAATCTCTGCGTGCTGGTTTTCTATGTGTTTGTTTGACTGTCACCTCGCTTCCTTTCCTTCTCTCCGCTTCATGGTTTTACCTTCAACCTTTAGAAAATACATGCATTCTCTTTCTTTAATAAAGTTTCCCTTTCTCCTTTGTAGGCAAAAACTCATATTTGGAAGGAGGAAGATTTTTAGAATTTGTGGATAGATGCAACATGCTTACGCACATCTCTCTTACTCAAATCATACCTGGTCTATGTATTTCCTCTTCGCCGCCACCACCTCCACCACAGCTTTGGAATTTGTATAAGTAGGCCCAAGCTCCTTCCCAAAAGTCCTTGTTACACAAGGAAGTAGAGCGAGAGTGAGAGATATTATTATGTGGACGGTGGTGCAGAGTTTTTATTTGGTGCACCCATTTCACTAGTTGTTTGAGGCAGATATGCCCGGGTTTTCACGACCAATGCGAAGAGTAGCACTACTCAGGAGTCTCCTTCTTCATTCCCAATGTTGCTGAGTGAGTTGAGCTGCGAGCGTCGTAGCAAATGACTAAGCTCACTTTACTCACTCACTCCTTTAGTGATACCGAGAAACAATGTTGTTAGAACTGGGGAAAGTAGTATGAAAGTGGTCGCAAAAGCAATAGAAGGAGAGAGTTGCAACTATATGACTTCTTTTCTTCTCCTTCCTTATCCACCAAACTCATCGACAGTTCGAACAAAGAGCTTATAAGGCTCCTTCTTTCTTTTTTCATATGCTAATGTGGAATCTAACGCTAAAACTAACTACATCCTCTGATATCTAGTTCCTCAAAATAAAAAGGAAAGCACTCATATACATTATAATATGTGTCTATAAGTAAGTGAGTATAAGTAGTTATGCTGATGTAATATGTGGATGAAAAACGAGCGACGGCGAGTGTGCTAACGAACGTCATATGCAGTAGCACTAAGAGGCAACTATTTTTCACCAGTCTAACGATAAGTTGTGGTGGTTGGTTGGTTGATGGCAGTCGGGTGCAGCACAGAGAAGCCGTGCCGATCATTGTCAGCCTTGCAATCACATTCATCTCACCGATTTTAATGAGACGAGTCTCAAAAATGGTTTAGAAAAGCTAGGCTTTATCTCAATATCATAATATCTATGTCATAATGGCCTTTCGTTTAGAATTACTATAATTTCCTACTTTTTTAGTCATTCATAAGTCATTGTATAGCGTAAGGAGCAACAGCTTCATTAACTAGCAATAAGACTACGCACAAAGGGTTGTTTTTACATCTATACATTAACTCCATGGGGCTAACTGATTAGAAAATTTTGATTTTATTAAATAGGTTAACAACAATTAAGATACATGGAAATTACAAGTAGTGGTCATCATCACACTACATCTGCATCCTTAATGAACAAAGATTTCATGATTTTGCAAGGTAGGCTAGCAAGTGAGGGGTTTTAAAAACCCTTCAACGCTACTTTTATATCAAACATCCTCACATTTCATTTCAAATTTGGTTACACATATTAAATACTATGCTAATTGGCAATTTTTCAAAATTTGGATTGTGTTCGATTGCGTAGCCCCAAAACCAGATTTATCGCATTATTCGCCTCCAATGTCAAACTAATGGTAAAATCTGCATTAAGAGGCACAGCATGTATTCGCAATGTGACTACTGGTTAGTTGCGTGCGGATAGCGAAGGATTGTTATCAGGTGTCCACAATCTTAGTACGACATGCACTCCAACTTCTCTCTGTTAAACCCTGGCCAAAGCATCCCAGATGGAAAATAGGCTCTTTCTAATGTAGCACCTGCCCCTTTGCTATTTTTAAAGGGACACGAAAAACAATCCTTGATGCCGCAAGGCCAGCTTAACTGAAGGCAGCGCAGGACAACCAAGAACAAACCAAGAAATCTAGCTCCTCAAAGGAAAGCCAGTCGAGCGTAAACCTCTTACATGAATGAGTGGATTCAATGTTCTAGAGTGGCCAGAGCCAGGTGTGTACTGTGCCACAACTCATTCAACTTCCCGTATGTTTGCCTCTACAAGCGCACCTATTATTTAAGACACCACCGACGAACAAACCAAAGTTCCAGCTTAAACCATGGAGGCAGTAAAACATTGCTTCTGTGTGATTCGTGGAAGTTGAGCTTTACGCTTACTTGTTCCAATCTTTTAGCTAATTCATTAGCCTTTAGTTTAATTTACTAATGGACTTCATTCCAGTTTAATACCCGATGTCACGAGACATGGTTTCCGGTTGTAATATTGTTACACAAAATTGAATTTGTCAGAAAATTGTAGACTTCCCTTTCAATTTAATTTCCTATTAATTTTATTGAAAAAACATGAAAGCTTGTCATATTGTTCATAGTCATATGAATTTGGTTGAGATTGAAATGTAGCTATTTGAGAATGATCATGATCGGGTGGACAGCGGACGAGTGATGGCATAAGCAGACCAGTAGACGCATTGGGCTTTAAAAGTGTAAATGAAAAAATAACGTGGAATACAAGGCATGTGTTTGTGAGAAAGGATATCTCGGGTTGAGTAGCCATATAATACGTCTATTGGTATGGGTTTCATAAGGAAATGCAAGGGAAGGTGGTTGATATACGGAGCTGTGTATGTTGCCCCTTCCTTGCTGCATGCAAGATTGCAACTCTGCTGGAGAGATTGAAAGAAAAGAAGGTAGAGAATAGAGCTAAAGGAATCTTGGGATCCCGTGTTTTAACCATAGTGGCTTGCCTTGAGTTATCAAGATCCAGTTGCATGGAGCATAGCATGAGAAGTATAGAGTATGGGGCATGTTATAAAATTGATTGCATTTAGAGTGTATGCCATGATACTTCATATGTGCGTGTCGGGTACGGAGCTGCCTTTAATGCACCCAGGAACGGCTGTTCAGCTTCTGCTACCATAGAATGAAAACAACCAGTCGGTTCGATATTTTTTCTCTAAATCGGACTCTTTCGGTCTCGGGTTTTCCTTTTCATCCATGATATGCAATGTGAGCTCCAGGAAAGTTGACTCAAAGGGAGAGACATTGACCAAAACGATATTACTAGGGAGCAGAAGAGTTGAGTGTGTGCGATGTGATACTATGCATTGGAAGATTGGAAGTAGGATTGCAAAGCAAGAGCAAATGCAGAGGAAACCGTGTTCATTTGATGAACAGAGATGAAGACTACAACAGCATTATCCACTGAAAGACCCATTCAACTTGGCTCAACTCTCGTTCTGTCAGAAAGAGCTCCCTTGATATCCCTCTGTTTTTGTTTTGGGTCCTCCAGTGTTGCTAGCATCTCTTCCGTGTACTCCTTCTTGAGCTAAAATTGTTAGCTCTTGCTCTCCCAGCCATTTCATCACAAGTGTTTAGTTATTCAGCTCTGCAACTGGAAACAAGCTCCGTTTTTCTTCCTCTGCCTTCCTCGAACGGTTTGTGCAATGTGTCAGTTTCGACTTGGTTCCACTCCTTTGGCCTCCCTTTGTTACAAAGCTGCAATATAACAGCTAAAGTCCAACCAGGCTCCTCGAACTTTAACTGTTCCCCTACTGCAATTTAACAAAGTTGAAACTTTAATTAATAATTTTTGAGAGTGACGAGCTTTCTTTGTCTCTCATGTAAATAATAGCGAGACAATGAAGAGAGTTTCATGCTCTCTTTTGTTTAAATGCTCCCCCTCTCTTTGGCTAAATTGGTGAGAGTGACCTTTCGAACTTATGGTGATGTGGTGAGTCATAATGACGGTGAGTGAGTCAAGTTGTGAAGTATAAAAATGGGAAACAGTTCATCTCACTCACCAAGTTGAGCCAACCAACTTGAGGTTTTTCCTCGTGCGTGGAAGACAAAATGAGTGCTTGTACGCATAATGCAATGTAAGTAGTAAGTACAACTAACTTTTTATTACCCTCTGCTTTGCATGCACTCATATTGTACTCATCATAAATAATAGTCATCATTTGATGTGTGCACCAAACCATCTCATGCAAAAACACGGTACATGTGCAAAACATGGCGACTCACTCTAACCAAAAATTACTCCAAGCTCATAGACATTTTCTAGCTAAGCCATCGCTGCTTGGGTGTCCTTTGTCTTACCTTATGCTTTTTCACTGCAAGCTTTTCTTATTGATTTATGTCTTTGTGTCAACAATCACAAAAGGATGAGTCACTAAATTTCAAACTCGAATCTGGATCATTCATAACTCATTGAAAACATCAGATTATCTCGACCCATGTTGATACATATATAAAAAGTAGGTTGATTGACAAGATAGACTTAAAATCAATTTGAGTTGAAATGACGTCAATGTGACAGAAAAACGGCAATGTTGACCGCATTTGACGAAAGGCATAGAAGGTTGGAGGCAACTAGAGCTATAAACGTTGAACGTAGCAGGAAAAGTATGCTGTACTTGTTCTAAAACCGC
The DNA here is from genome assembly GCA_034697805.1 of Orchesella bifasciata. NCBI lineage: Eukaryota > Metazoa > Arthropoda > Collembola > Entomobryomorpha > Orchesellidae > Orchesella > Orchesella bifasciata. The sequence continues at coordinate 43,881 of JAQGAP010000123.1, forward strand.
AATGGTCATGGTAGATATGCAGTGATGAGATCCAATGAGTGCAACTAACCTGGTTGAATGATAGGGGATGAACAAAGTTCTCCAGAGAATTATATGAGCAAGAACTGATAATCATGGCATTGTTGTCAAATTTCGACAGCGCGAATCTATGCAAAAAGCTTGAACTGAATAAAGTTTGAAATGTGAGAGCCTGAGATAATATAATTGCATCCTCTACTTGAATAAAGAAGATACCTTAATCAAAAGGAACATTAGGAGACTGTATAGCATGGCTACCCACTCGGTTTCATTAATTCTGTTCCCTCAGGAAATTGTTCACTCATTCGTAATGGGATTTGTGAATCTTAACAATTCATTTTTTCGTGAGAGCTAGCACGCGGACTACAAGGGAACAGGATTGTAAGCAAGCCCATTAGACCATCTTCTAATTCCTGACTTCAATTCCTGCAAGCCAGGTTGAACACTGATCCTCCCTACAACACGAATAGTGTAATTATTGAGCTCATTCGTGCATGTTGTGCCCTTCGTTTCTAGCAGCAGTGTGGTCTTTTTATGTATTGCAAAGCCACTATTTTACGTTTTTGAATTGTCAGGTAGCTTTACACAAACTGTAGTGTAGTGATGACAAAAGAACTCCTAGTTAGGTCCTCAAAAACTGTCTCTAATCATCAGCAAATCCCGTTTCAGCTCCTCTTTAGATAATCTGTAAATTCATGGCATTGTTAGGCTGAAAATGAACACGTTTCAAGAGCTGCGTTTCAGGAGGTTTTAGGGTACTTTGCTATGGGAAAAACCATGGACTTTATTTATTGTAAAACCTTTTATTTCATTGGTAGTTTGTTAGTAATTAAACTACCAATTGGTAGCTATTGACAGCTTTATATGAGCAAAAATTACACCACAATAATTGAGGCAAAAAATCGTAAATATTCCTTCATAATAACACGATCCATCGCAAGAAAAGCCTTTATCGTGAGGAACTTTGGAATGTTGACTTGGTATGAAAGTGCTTTGACGAATGTAATGGGCTTTCGAGCTGTATTGCTGCCTATCTGTTACCCTGCAAGCAAAGATATTTTTTGTTTCAAATTTTCTCCATAATAAACAATGTTTGTTGTCGTACAAGCATTGAAAGGAAAGGCACGGAGTAAATTGGGAAAGCTGACCACAAGACAAAGCAGGGAAATGAAGGATACAAGAATAAAATTCCTTTCAGTCCAACTTCTCTCATGTTTTGTTTGTACAGCATTCTTTATAGTATTATGTCTGCTTTTCCTCCATTTAGAGTCAGCATTTCAGTGTTTCGTGTCTTTCCTGTCTGTTGCTGATCTTTTGAGGCTTTTCTCGCTGGTTAGACGTTAATATATAAGAGAAGGGAAAAGAGAAAGTTAGTGAGTTGCTGAGACTTCAACTGGCAAAAAAAATTATTCCGGTATCATCAATCCTACTGACGCCAACGCCACACTGACTTTCCCCTGAATGTGAATGCTAACCTAATCCCTTCATATTAAAGGAAAAGGCTTTTCCACTGGACTGTGGGCTTTGTACGTACACGCTACATTACGCCACGATTTTTTATTTCCCTCACGGCCTCAACATGAACACAGTGGGACTGCGACCACTGAGCTAGCAACCAGCCCACTTTCTCTCTAGCAACCTAAGCTTAGGGAGTCCACAACTTTTTTTATGTTGCATGTATACATAAATATAAATATACATACTTTATATCTTTCACTGCCCTGCTTTCTCTCAAAATACGGGATTTTCATGTAAGTTTCAGAGCGTATAGCTGAAGTGAAATAAAAGCAATGATCTGGTTCAATGATCTCAGTTTCAACTTGAGAACATACTTCGGTCGTAGTATCACACCACAATAGAAATGTGCTAGTCTTGGAAAGGGTAGGTCCACTACTTCAAATGAGCGTGTTTCTCCTAAAACCATATACTACAACCATACTACGGCTCTGCTCTTCATTTAGTTTCGTAGATTATTAACAAGTTGCGAAGGCAAAATTTTACTATAAGTCACCGTTTTCATCAAACAACGTACCTTTTTTCATACAAAACGAAACTTGGTTTGGGTGTTAGAAATTTAACTGCCCTAGTTTAATCTATCCTCGCGTGAACTAAGGTGTCCATCATTTTGTCGCTAGTACCGTCAAGACATCAGGCATCCGAGTCTGGCATGATGATATAATAAAGTTTATCGCCACATCAACTAAAGTCTCGGCACGGATGGACTGAGGCATGTTAAAACCAAGCTCGTTGATTCTTTCCACAAATCCTAGTTTTGGCTAAATTTAAGCATCAAACATCAAACCTCTGAACCAGCTGCAAGGAGCCCTTTTATGGAACGTTAACGAAGGATGTAGGGAACAGATTGCATTTATGACTAAACATAATGTTTAATAAGCTACTTGCAAAAACAAAACATTATGAAATGAGCAGAAGAGGAAGCACTTTTACTTGTGTAACCTAAGTGAAAATAGAGTTCCTTTTGATGGTGCATTTCTCAAATCTCTATAAGCGCACCACGTATTTTATGAAAAAACTCGATCCCCATTTTACAGTTGGTGTAGCTACTCTTTCCTTTTTAATTGCTTTGCATGCTTTCTGGACTGGCACACATTTTTACTGTGTTTGTGACAACAACAATAGCAGGCAAAACAGAGAAAGCGATTCTTTCAGGCTTAAAAAAGCCATTATTTCATGCTTAAAAGCTTTGAAAACAGCAAACATAAGCTTAGAATTTAATGTACACTTTGAGCATTCGCTTAAGTAGTATGTGTGCAGTTTCAATTCTTTCCCAATAACACATTCCACTAATTCCACTAAAACCATAAAGTCGCAAAAGTATTGACCATTTTGCCCCGGAGTGACAGTAAAAATGATTATTATTAGTATCCTAAATTTGTTAGTACAATCCGTGTATGTATGGTTTAGCAATTGCAATTTGAGCGCTTCTTTGCATGTCTGCTTTGCCTTAGTTAATAATTGTAAGAATGGAAACAATTGTGCAATGCTCTGTTAACTGATTTTGGTTGAAAGTAACTCACGCTCATTCTTTTCCCCATTTGACTTTCTAGAAAGCAGATTAAGCCTAAGAAAGCATACCGAGGAACTGATACTTCGCAGTGGAGTTTTGAGGAGTATCAAATAACATGAACGAGTGATTGGTTGGATGTGGACTCGTATTCTGGATGCAATATGGCAGAGAAGCGGGCAGGTTCTAATTTTGCTACCAAAGAGATTGTTACTACCAAGTCTTCTGTATACTTTTTTTGGGGAAGCCTCCGTATAAGTGTATGGGAGTGATAATATCAAGATATTGATCTCCAAGAAAATTTGCAAAAGCCAAGGCTGCTTTACCTTCATGAAGAAAATGGGTGAGTGAGTAAAAAACTGAAGCTGACTTACCACATTTCATGCATACAAGTCAAACCATACTTTTTGAAGGAGTTTTTCTTCTGCCAAACAAAAAAACTGAGACGTTGTGCACCAATAAATGACCTTTTTGGTGCTGGGGAATACGAACAAAGTGTGGATAGATAAATACAAGTGGAAAGTTTTCTTCCTGATTACATGGCACTTTCTCTCCTCATGCCCCTTGTCAACTTTTGTCATTTCCCCACAATCGTGAGAATTGAACCCGACTATTTTTCTAACCTGCTCTATCATCATCATTCTTCTGTGACAAGATTAAAAGTGTAGGGCGGCGGAATAAGTTTCCACAATCGATATGCAAGTGCTAGTGCTGGTTTCCTATGTCTTTATGTTTTTTAAAACGAATTTTCGTTGAAACGGAATTACTTTGGTTTGGTAAATGTTCGGAAACGAGGATTTTCTTATATGTACCAATACTTATGCACACAAGTCGAGTGGTGTGAGTTTTTCATTTATTGTACTAAAGTTATTTCCGAAAATTAAATGCGTGTAAATGGTGAGAATGTATAAGTACGAAATGAAAAATGGAAGGATTGAATTAGGGTTAAATATTTCGTGGAAAAGATTGTGTCACCGCGAGAGCCGAAAGAATGGTTGTTGAGTGACAGTGAAAAACCTTGGAGTTTGAATATCCTCAAAAAGGAAACGGAAATTCCATTACTTTGCTTCCTGGGAAGTGAAGTACGGCAACAACAACAACGGCCACTAATTTTTCAACTATCAGCCAAACAAGCAAAAAGTCCCATCACCACCGGCTCTTTTTCCGTCCCTGGTGAGAAGAGTGATAGCAACCCTTTTTCAGCTTTCTTCATCCTCTCTTCGCGATGACAACCAAACAAAACATGATGCGTCAACTGCTCCTTTGCGTGATGCTACTCTGTCTTGTTTCCGAAGGTAAGAAAGTAGAATCGAGAGCTACATTTATTTCACCCACTAAAATTCATCAAGGGTATTTAGCCATTCCATGTTCACAACATTTTTTTTGTGAAGGTATAAGTCATAGTCATAAGTGCTTTCATGATTCATAGCAGACCACTTAACCCATACTCGAAGAAAATCTCCCTTTCACTCTCATCTGCTTTCGCTCTCAAATCCTGAGAGTATATTTTGAGCTAGTTTTCACATCCTTTACTTCAGTCCCTTGACGATTTACATCTCAAGATGATTGTGTGAGTGAGCACCAGGAGCAAGATGTAGATTACATCTGTCAGAAACAACTAACTTAATTTGAATATTAATTTCTATTCTCATGTGATGTGTTGTGATTCAATGCTTGTTAGACTAGGTTCTCTACTCCTAACTTCCTCACCACAAATTTATTCCCATCATAAAGTCATCTGGTCCCCTAAAAATGAAAAGACAACATTAAAACTGAGCTGGGAGAAATTGCATTCCGTATATCGAATAACAAGATTCAGCAGTTTTCATTTTCTTTTCAAATAGCCGCAACTTTTGTTACCAATGTGCCTACAATTGGAGCATCTTAAAATTTGCATTTGAGTGTTATGTATTTGTCGGCGAAATTGTTGATAGGATTTGACATGTTGCAATTAATTAACCTGTCGTTCACTGAATCAAACAGGGCCTTGGCAAATTGAGTTTCCTTATTCAAGTCGTTAAACTAAATTCAATGTAGGCATTTCAGCATAAATTTTACTGCACCATGCTTATCGAGAGAGAAGCTTTAAGCTCTTTCTTTATGCCAATCAGTTGGTACTGTTGGTAGTGCCGTGTTGAAAGGAAAGCAATCCGCATGAATTATTTCTTTCTCGTTGTACTGTTTACATGTAGAGGATCGAGAAAGGGCAAAGCTGCATGTTTTTCGTGAGTGCAAAATGGATAAATGGGGATTTACATAACGAGCCTTGGTATCGAACACCCAACAAAGGCTGGATTGGATGGAGTTGATACTCTTTCTTGCCTATCTAAATTGATATTATACAGATAAATGTGCAAGTTAGCAAACACGCTATTTCCTGTTTTTGCAGGAGAAGGGAAGCAAGGGAAAAATGTATGTTGTCTATGTTGGGGGACAGAATATGAGGGGCTTATGCTATGAAACTAGGAAGGGGGACACATTGTAATTATGAGACAGTCGAGTCAATATATTTTTCGTGTCACCTTATTTTTTTTTCAAAAATACTTGCTTAATTTCTTGTGCACTGGGAGAAATCAATGAGTTCTGTGTATGGCAGACAAAAATTAAATGAAAGCATTTTGACAAAACATGCAATCAAAAGAACGATTTCTCTTTCACACGACTGAAGGGGCCAAATTTTATTCCCGTTTGTTTGTTTGCTAGTCGATAAAATGTTTGGCTCAAGGAGTTTCCATTCAGTAGCTGACTAGAGCCCACCTTTAGCATATATTAGCATATGCTTTTCACACAGGAGTGAAAGCTCCACATATTTCTCACACAGAGATATTTTACTGATAATAGAACATACGAGTGCATACGTGAAGCATGTTAGTGGAGCTAATGATCATAAATTAGGGAGAAAACTTATGTTAAAGCCTACGATCCGCCCTTTCAAAACATTCAGTGAAAGAAGTTGCAGTGAATTTAGCCAACGCAGTCGAACTATGTACCTGCAGTCATGTGGCTTTGCATGCAAAGTCTTACCTCGCTAGCTACAACATCATCGGATAAAAAAAGAGTTCATGAATAACCCTCCCAGAAAATACAAATTGCCCCTACACAGAAGAGAAACCCACCATCCCAGACATTTGTATTTGTTCCATAACCTGCCATCATTAAGATATTTAGATATTCAATATTTAACAGCCTTGCTAACTTGCATTGTCGATTTCGGGTAAAGTAGTTTAGAACAGACGGGAAAATGTCGAATTGGATTATGTAAAATTTGCTCTATATTTTAATGGTAAGTTACGAAGAAGAACAAAGACGAAATAACGGGATTACGAGGAAAGCTACTTTACATTCTGTAAACGTATTCATGTATGATGTAAAATAAAATGTAGATGTTTAGTGAAGAAAGGTTTTTTGCAAATATGTTTCGATTTCTAAGCCTATCTGTCTCTGTTAGAAGCAAAGACAAACTGGATAATAAGCATGTATAAGACATTGTGGTTCCTCAGAAACTATTAAGACATAAGACGAATCTTTTGTGTATTTATGCGGCCTCTCAAGTGTTCTGAGTGACGGGTGGCAGGAGAAGTGGAAATGCATGTAAAATTACATACTTATATATAGGTTGTTGCCCGTTGATTGCTTGCCTTCTGGTTCTGGAGAAAATAAAACCCGTCATGTTATAGGGTGTGGAACGTGGTGTGTTGTGGTGATTGGGGATGACTGGTGGAGGTGAAACACTAAAACATTCTCTAAATTCCATCTGCTTGTAACTCCCATTTCTCCACCCTATTCCTACTCTTCCATCCACACAAAGGAACAAGTTGATAGTAAAAAAATATGAAGGTATCCATCACTGCTCTTCATACAGTCAAAGAATGAACTTTCGGGCGTAATTGGTGCTTTTAGAATTCTATGCCGATCTAATAGATGAATGATAATATGGATATACGAAAATATGATGGAAGACCCATCATACACTTTGTGAACCACGGAGAGTGTCAGAGAGCAAACGTCCAAAGTGTTCGTTTTCACTAATATGCCCTTCAAATCGGTTTTATGCACGAAATGGGGTTGAGTTAGAAATTGCTAACACTTCATAATGAACCCGTGCCCATTCCAATAAATCTAATCAAAACAAGAAAGTAGCTCGCTGTTGCTGACAAGTTTTTTTCAAAGGCTTGGCAACATGGGGATTCCTTCAATTAATACATGATTTGCATACCTGGGTTTCTGTCCATCACAAAGTAATTCACAGTATTGAATTTGAACACTGTAATTTTAATTCAAGGCTTTAGAGTCAGTTAAAACTAATCGCATGAATTATTCATATATATGGAAGCAACATATCCATGTTTATAAGCAGAAATCCGTGTTTCCAGTTTTGGTTGCGTCGGTAATTATTAATTGCTACTCACAGGTTAATTGAATTGTGCATGCCAGCATTCCTAATTTGAACATCACCAGCTGTCTATCTAGAATTATTTTTTAACTAACGAGACGAGCGGTTTGACTACTTTGGGAAATTTGATTGTGAATTAATTGGGTCATGGATGATCGAGTGTGGAAATGTGATGTGGGAGCATGTTTTAATATGTGTGGTTGCAGTCGCAGTACCACTGTTTTTCCGTCGTTTTTGCACACTTAACTGTAGTTCTGACTTGGGGCTACTTGACTCTGCAAATTTCCCTATTTGATAGGAGAACGTATGCGTGACAAATTAGATCACAAATCAATAGCCCTATTCAAGGTAAGCGTTTTTAATGAGTTGAGTTGATGAAAATCGCTTACCTTGTGTAGAGCTAATATCTCCAATGAAAAGTGAGATAAAACGGTTTGCTTAGAATATTTTAGACTCCACTTTTGCCCCCCCCCGGGATGGACATTAAATATTTCATGTGAGTGCTGTAATTACAACCCAGTTGTTCAAAATCTGCAAAGTATGAATTTAAAATTTATAACTGTAACGATTACTAGAACTGTATGATTCAAAATATGGTAGCTAGAATTAATATTGCGTACGATTTTGCATGTAAACGTTTCTGCATCATCGCTTGTCTGCAACCATGAAAGTGTCCTATAGTTGTACTATGAATCATGGTAAAAGCTAATGCATAATTTGAGCAGAATTACTTGCTTCTACAACTTTATTGAATTACGGAATAAATCCAAATTGATTCAGACGAGAGGACAAAACCCAAAGCTGACGAGTATTTGCGTCTAACGAAGCGCGTAGCCTGAAAGGGATGCGGATGATAGAAGGAGCTCCCGTGTGGGAAGTCTTTTGTCAACGTTCATTAATTAATTGAGGTTTATGTGGAGAACTGAGTTTTAGGAGAAATCATGTTTAGAAGAAACAAGAAATCCTCGCGTTCCATATTATCGATATCCATCTAGTAAGCATATAGTTGGACTATGCGTGTAGTTTACGGTGATGATAGTAATGGGTAGCTTTCTAGCAGTCATGGCAGCAGTTCTCTGATGATTTATGTTTTTATGACATGAACACACAGGTGCCCCATATGCCGGTCATGATGCAGAGGACGTTCAGATTATTTGGGTGGATCTGGGCTCCAACTTGACAATACCCTGTGGAAGCTTCTCATCATCATCGTCCTCTCTCGGAGGGAGTGGTGGACAGTCTGTGATGTGGATTCACGAGGGAAGAGGCTCTCCTGTTACAAATCACGTCCAAAAGGATGGCTCCATATTTTTCCAACATCTACAGTTGTCAGACTCTGGAATCTACTCTTGTTCACTGGAGTACTCCGATGACGAGAGTAGTAGTAGCAGCAGCAGTCGCTACAAGTCCGCCGAAACCGCGTTAAACTTTCAAAGCACTGGCGGCGCAAGTGGGTGGACCACTTACGAAACTCGATTTCACATCCGTATTAGAAGTAAGTTTTTATTTATTTACCCCTGCCTTTTCAGTAGCTTCTGGCTTGACTTGTTTAATGAAAATTTACTTTATGAGCTCCACGTCAACGATTGCACTTCTCTGGCTATTAAATCTATTGTCCGACGATTGAAAGCGATCCGTATTATCTGTACAATCCTTCTAAAGCGTTCGCTTTCTAAAATTAAGTGATCGTTAAAAGTGGGAACGAGTAACGTTTATGCGTTGCTATTCACTTTGCCTTTCCATCCAATATGTTGTGATGTACTCTACTTGTACCTGATGGCACTAGGGCAGGGGAAGTTCCATTTTCTACACAATTAGGCTCATAATGGATGAGAGGAATCCAACAACAGCACGATATTCACATGGAATTATATTGTAACAATGACTTTCACAGGAAGCGATTAAAATGAGTTTATTGACTTTTTCTGCCTAACTGCATTCAGTTTGGGGTTTTCAGCTTCCTCGAAAAAACGACAATCGATTAGAAGAATGTTCGTGGAGGGAGGAAGGCATGATTGATAGAAGATTATATTTAACTACAAACTACACAAAACCTATTATAATACGTACTTACATATATTAGATTGTAACTATAATTATTGATTTACATAGGCCGAATGAAAAGCAAATTCATAGCTCTATTCGGAAGTTGGATACAAATCCACTTTCTTTGCGATTTCACTTTCAACTTTCTCTCCTTTTCAATGGCTATCGTGGGCGTGGTGCCTTTTCACTCCTTACCGAACCTGCCAAATATACATTCCGCCATCTTTATTGTTTACTTACACTAAATTGAAAAAGAAAATAATTTATTCGCTGTTTTACTAAAAGGAAGCTCCTGAAATTCTACTGATTTCTGGTTCTCTTTTCACCCGTTTCTAATTTCCTGAAAAGCGTAGCTCAGCCCACGGTTTTTAAAGGAATGAATTAGGAAAATTGGCATTTATTTGGATTTGTATAACATTCTGTGCATATTCAATCCGTAAGTAATTTTGTAGAATACGACGTAGAGGAAGTAGGCAAATTTATCGCATGTGTGGAGACGAGTCTAGCCGATGGCTATAAAGGAAACAATTTCAGAAGGAACGTCGAAACCTTTCGGATTCTAAAAATTGAATTTCCACTGAAAAGCAAACCGCATTCGTTCTTTTGATCACTGCTTTCAAAGCTAACTCTAAGCTTAGCAATGACGTAGATACTTATTTACACTTTAAAAACAAAAACTTGGGTTGCCGTTGCCGGAAGGGATTTTTATTCAGTTCACACAAATACAAATAAAACGGCATGGCAGTCTAGAAGAGCAGAAATAGAAAATATCATAAACGTATACATGCTTACATACATACATCATAATATTGTTTGTGTGTGGTTTTGTATCGTAGGTTCATATAAATGCGCAAGTATTTACATCTGTAGTTTTAAGTTGGATATTTTGTTTATATTCTCTCTTTGAACAGCACAACCTCAGGTTTTGAAGAATGTAACAGTGAAGCCTTTTACAATATTAGCCTTGGTGATGTGGGAGGTTGATGAGAAGGACGGAAATGGGGGCTACCCCATAAAAAACTTTTATATCTCTTACCGTCTCAAGAATTCCACAGTTGGTGATTGGGAGCAGTGCCCATTGATACACATTAGCCCTGAACTTGTAAGTATTTTTACCTGCGCTCTCCATTCACCATTAGCTTAAACCAAACCAACTAATGTACACTTATCATAATATTTAATATCTTACGATTTCTCATTGTGCCCCTCATTTACAGAGACAATACCAAATTTATCATTTACATCCAAACTCCACGTATTTGATCCAAGTGTGGGCTACCAACAAATTGGGAAAGGGTCCAAGCACCACCGTGGAGTGCTCAACGCATAGCAATCCTCAGGAAATTGGTAAGGAAATTGAATAAAAAATTTTCTCATTTTTCGAACAACAAGCATTCGTAAGATTACTCATTGAAAATCTAACTAAAACGAACCATCTGAGCTTGCGCAATGCTTTACAAATGCAAGTGTAAATTTCAAATAACTTTAGTTAGAATTTCAATGGTATTCAGTATTTGAGAATTTTTTAACATTCTGAATCAAAGCTTATCGGTTTATACAATTAAATGTTCACAAATGGTTAAGAAACGTTCATTTTAGCTGTGAGTTATTAAGATCGCATGCAAGCGGTTTGTTTACTTCTATCATGTTTGATGTTGGGCGAAAACGGTAAAAATTTGTGAGTGACTGTTACCGTTGTACAACGTACGTACATATTTAGTAGTAAGTAGCAAATTACTGTCACGTCAACCAAAGTGCATAGATGATTGCCTTGGGTTCCCTTTTCTGTAAACCGTCAGTTGTTCTTTCTATTTTTTACTTGACAATTTACTGTATTTGTTCCTCAAGAGTGAAAGGAGAGGAAAGGGAGAAATATGTGGAGTCATGTCCCTGCTAACCCACATCTAAATTCTTTGGATTTGTTGTTATTCTATTCAATCCTCACCATTTCCGTTGTCTCTCCTATCAGACCTTGAAGTTAATAATGCAACCTTTCAACGCTTTAACTTTTAAGTATGCCGAGTTGGCATTGGAATGGAAGGGAGATCCGAGTTCTTATAAGTCCCAAACATCTTTAGAATCGGACCGGCAAAAAGAAACTGACCTGAATTGCGAATTGGGTTTCCTATTGCTCAAGCTCGTATTATCATCATTCCAACATTACATTACGAACAAAATCCTACCTACCCAAATCCTTCAGTCAGGATAGAAAAACTTTTTTGAGAAGCAAAAAAGAAGCAACATTCCTTTTTTAGTATTCTTGACACATGACAAGGGCACTTTCTATCTCTCTCGTTAGTTCTCTCTCTTCCCGAGAATTCCTTGCAAACTTCTTGTCTACAACAGCTATGCTATATTCAAAGCGCAAAAAGGAATGTGTGTTCCATCTACTCCTTCCTTTCCCGTTTACATATCTTCGCCTGACTCAACAATGTTTTACAACTTCTTTCCACTGTGTGTAACTATTTGATTCACCTTTTTACTCATCCTTTTTCCAAAACTGTACAAAATCAATTTGATACAAGCTCAAATTTTGTTTCACGCTTTCTTTTCCTTTGTCGAAAATGTTGGAGCATGACGTTTGTTGGGTGCCCCAGATTATATTTTGAAATAGAAATAAAAAGGATCGTGCGCCACTTACGATTAGATATATGTATATGAGTATATAAGTGATAAGAGAACTGTTGTATGCAAGGCCAAATAAATGGACAAATGTTAAAAGTGTTGATTTGTGTTTTCAGAGTTGGGAAAACGTTTTCTGGACGGGGTGGACACATTCGACGTCCGTATATGGATTATTGCGGTTGCAATTGTGATTTCAACTCTTTGTATTCTCGGCATCGCGACCTGTTGTCTCTTTTACAAGGAATATGTCGTCAACCTCGCGAACCAGTCCTCCACTTCGCGCGACGAGCACATCGAACTGATGCCGAACATCATTCTTAATCCCGGCTACGACTTCCAGTCGATGGACTTGCAGGAGCCGGATGAAAACTCGAATGACACGAGCGCCCCAGCCCGACTCAACAACAACTCCGTCATTTACCCTGCAAGGGTTTGACATCTGTCCTTTCCCGGCTACTATCCGCGAGCTTGGACCAGCCGGATCTTTATCACTTCCACGCTCTCCATCAATAATAATAATAGATCGCGCATTAGCACGAATGCCGGGCCGATGGAGTTCACCACTCACATTTAAAATACTGCAATAATCTCCGCGCAAGATTCTGTCCCGTTTTTTTTTTAAAAAAAGAAACAATATGTTAACCGCAGCAGGGACACAATAAAAAGTCTGCATTACCTGCTACATGCATAATATGGTTGTGTAAAACCGGACAATTAATTACAGTGCTGAGTTAAAACTCTGCTACCGTAAGCTAGCTCATTTGCTACTTGATTTTTCTCTGCATGTGCTACTTACTACAGCGTGTACTTGTAGTACCCGACGAGAAATTTTGGGGCATTGTAAAACTATTGCGAATTGTAGTAAATGAGCTACAAAGTACCCCGAAGGTCATCTTTGCTGAAAGCGAAAAGAAAATGTTTACCAAGTGGAAAACTCTTATAGACACAAGACTACAATTCTACGCCAAGTCTGATATGATCACATTGAAAAACGATAGCATTGTTATCCATCAACTTATGTATCTATAATATGCCATACTAGTTTAAGTCGTTAGAAAAGAAACTGAATTTTAATCTCATGAAAGTAATAAAGGGGAGATTAGCATGTCCTTTCTCCTCTCATCTACTCCATTTGTACATATAGAGATACAAGTCAATCATAGTACTCATTTTTTATTTAAAGTTTGTGTCCCACGCGACATTAGATTTAGAACTAAACATGCCAGTCATAAGCGTTTGATATTAGCTGTATTTTTCTGTCCCATCGTTTAGTTGTCAAAAAACCTTTATTTCAACAAAAATTATATTAATAGTCATTAGTGTTTGTACAAAGACGTATTTTTTATTTTTATAGACAGTCACTAGGAATATGTGATAGTTCCTGTGTTTCCTTTCATGCAAGTCAAGCCAAAGAATATTTGAATGAATGTTTAGGCTAGTGAGGTTACATTAATAAATTATACAAGAAACATCTCATTGGACCACAGTCTACAAAACGTATTTCAAGAAGGGCAGTTGCCTAAAGTTTTGTTTAAACTTTATGAATTTTCAAAAATCGAGTTGTGAATGAGTTTAAAAAAAAGTGTATGAAGCTTCACTGTAATTGCATAAAGAAGTGTAAAATGTAGGAGTTATGTTGTGCTATGCGTGAATGTGCCTATATTATGTGTGTATATAGATTTAGATGTTTATGTTTACGTTTTTTAATTTGTACAACAGTGTGTGTTATTTAAACAAGACTGGTTTGGTTAAGTAATAGAGATTTTAGATTTAGCTTCGTTACTTTGTTTGCGGCATAATTCATCATGATAAAAAGTATATCAGGAACAGTGAGAGCTTACACGAGTGAAAACAAATCTGTTGCGACACTTTTTGCAATTAAATTTTAAATTAAACTTTTCCGTTACCTCATCAACGCTTTGTACAGCCATTTTGAGCCAACAAAATTACCACACGAGTTAACTTGCCTCTCTCGACTATCAGCTATCAGGGTTGTATTAAATTTCTCATGTCACTAACTGAAGTGATGTAGATTTGGATTCTTAAAGTCTTAAATCGTAAACCGACTTGATTTAAGTAGAGCAACAGGACTGGACTGGACCCACTCACTTTTGAAAGGAGCTACTAGTAACAGTTATCTTGCTAACTTGTTTTTCCAGAGACTCACTCACAATTTCTCTCTGCTAAAATTAACTTTACGTACTGCATGTTACGTTATAATAGTACATAATATAATTGCGAAACTGCAGCTGCGTAAATATTATTGCTAGTGGAAAGGGAAAAGCACAAGTAATTTTTAAAACATGAGAACATGGTTGCAGCTTAGTCTCGTACACAATAATATACGCCTTTACATTTCTATTAAGTTTAATTAAGGTACTCTAACTATGCAGTATTATTTTTATAACTTAAAGAGAAGATAAATAGGAACTTGACTCGTTTAATACACATACACATATATTATGAGTAAACGATACTACTAAAAGGGTGTCAGAGCCATGTAACTTGTTTTTCTTTGGTTTTGATTCGTTACTTTCAAGAAACATTGAGTCTGTGTAAAAATTAAGCTAAGAAATGTTATATCCCATAATAGTCAATCAAGTCAATGTACAGTTAGCTGGAAGATTCGAAAATACAGATATTATAATAAAATTACATGTATTATATTGAAATATTAAAGAGCGTACAAAATGAAATTGTAAAATTGCGTGTAAAGATTTTAGATTAATAACAAAAATATCAGTAGACGGGAACAGTTTTGGATGAGTATTAAATGTATTAAAATGAGGTTTTGATTGACCTACAAGATTCCTCAGTGTTTACATCATGTTTTGTTGTCTGTTCAAAACTGATATTGCTAAGGATGATGATGATGTTGTATGAGTTTCAATAAAAATATACAGGAGCTTGCGAAAAATAAAGATGCGAGTTTTCGTTTAGCTTAATAAAACT
This sequence comes from Orchesella bifasciata, assembly GCA_034697805.1. Classification (NCBI taxonomy): domain Eukaryota; kingdom Metazoa; phylum Arthropoda; class Collembola; order Entomobryomorpha; family Orchesellidae; genus Orchesella; species Orchesella bifasciata. The sequence goes on from JAQGAP010000123.1 coordinate 58,940, forward strand.
CCATCATGCATATTGTAGACATCCGTTTTAGGACTGAGATAGAACCTGGAATTAGAACAGAACATAGCTTTTGTGGCAAAAATTCAATGTAGTGAGATTGAACCCAAAGTGAAAGCGGTCGGAGCTAATCTATTTCTGTGCCATTGCAGTTGCATTGCCTTCTTCATAGATTTCTTCTGTTTTCCTTTCTGTATGATTGAGTCTCTATCAATCGGAAGTGATGCCTTCTTACTTCATAGTTAGTCATCATAACCAAAGATCTAAAAGAGCAGTAACAAGACAACGAATCCCAATCGAAAACTGTGACCATTTACTTCATTTTCATGTACTCTTATGATGTGTGTGTTACGGATACATTGTTCATGAAAAGCCAATGTGGTCACGTTATGGTCACACTTTCCTATAATTCAATCTAATAGAGGATGCGATCTCCACTAGTTTTACCTTCACGATCATTACTGTACTGCGTTTGGTTTGTGGAGAATTGCCAGTTTGCTTGAGTCCAGTACTGTGGCTTTTTTGTTTACTTCAAGAGCAGCAATGTTTAGTTCATAGAAATTGTTCTTAGTCTCGACTCCGAAAAATTATAACAAGGCACTCGCCAAGCCTACGTACTATGTACATATGTATGGACTGCATGGGAGAATCCTTACCCTGAGAAAAATACAGTGTTTAATTACAGATACAATATAACATCATACTTTTATGCATGCCGATGGTCCAAGATTTTGCATAATTTACAACAAATTTAAACAGGTTGGAAATCAAGTGGATAATACCGAAACAAGGGTACATCATAAATCTACGAATCCAACATTTTTCGCCCATCCTCTATTTGCCCTACCATGACAATAAAGTTACAACTTATAAAAGAACATTGAATTTTCAAATGATTCAAAAAACCATTGTTCTAGACTTCCAAATATGAAGCTTATCTTTCATTAAATTCAAGAAAATTGCAGCCCGTTTATTTCTGCCTAATTAGTTTAGATTTTTGAAAAAATTTTCATTTGAATAGATTCCTAAGGACAAGGACTAAAATATATTGGTGAATGCGATGTCCATAGACAGCTTTAACTTTCCATTTTTCGACGTGAAACATTAAACACTTTGCCTGTCCTTTAGTTTAGTTGGCCGTGCTGTGGCATTAAAAAGGTGGAAGAGAAGTGAGAGAAGAGAGAAAATCAAATGTTGGCTGGTCTTGGTGATGATGTGGTGGTTCCCATTGCTTTGCTGGCAACTTGTTTGCTGCACTCATTACATCAAGTAAGTGTGCATTGCACGACACGCAAGCAAATGCAAGTGAAGTAGGTATAATATTTTTGTAGTTTGGTATGTAATGTACGACTACTACTGTATTTCATTTGCATCGTTTTCATCATTTGTTATGTACATTGCACACTCACGTACAGTACTCTAGCTTCCATCAACTCAGCTTGAAAAGGCAAGAGTATCATCGTTGGTGCATGTTCAATAGTAGAAGGTACCTTGTCAATTTCACAGCTCACATTTGAGAAGAAGCCGCAGCCGGAATACGACGTGCGCTACTACTACCATTATTTTTCTACTTTATTTTTATTGTAAGTTCTAATTGCACAACTACCTACACTGATAAGTGGAACTGGAACTACAATTCGGAGTATTTCGAAAGGTGTAATTAATTGAGGTGACTAAATTTTATTACAGAGATTTGAAAGAGTAGAAGATTGACTAAGATGAGTTGGACAGCCGGTGGAAACTGTGTGACAGCTGTGCTGGTTGCACTTGCAATGTTAATGATGGTGAGTGGCGACAGTTCCGGAGGGCAGCCCGGTACCTTGAACAGTGCTCCTGCTGGGGAAGAGCCGGCCCGACTCCTCATTTCCAAACAACTCCTGAACAAGTATGTCGTAGAGAACATGGACGTGGTTATAAAATACAGCGTCTTCAATGTAGGCTCCGTCACAGCCACCAACGTGCTCCTCAAGGACACCTCTTTCGGCCCAGACTTCAAGGTGGTTGGAGGACAGACTGAGGTGAATCTTGGACGAATCCCACCCTCCGCCAATGTCACTCATACCTTGGTTGTTAAGCCCCTTAAGTTTGGCTACTACAATTTTACCGCCGCTCAGGTCTCATACGCTTCTGGAGATGAGTCTAATGAGGTAATCATTCATTAACAACGCAGCAACCCAACCTTGACTTTTAATGAGCTTGCAATGAATCGTTTCGTTGATCCTCTTTCTTTCAGGTTTTGCAAGGATACTCAAGTGAGCCTGGTGAGGGATACATTGCTCCTTTCAGGGAATTCGACAAGCGTTTCTCTCCCCATTTGGTAAACTTTTTAACTAGACTTTGATTAATTAACGCAATAATTAATCAGAGCAAAACATGATCTAACTTTCGACTTTTGAATTAATTTTAGTTGGACTGGGCTGCATTTGCAATCATGTCTCTTCCCCCTCTCTTCATTCCATTCATGTTGTGGCACTCCAGCAAGTCCAAGTACGAAGCCGTTCTCAGCGCCAAGAAACTTAAGTGAGGTTCATGATGGACTACACTACTACTGTCAAATCCTCTTCAACTAATTAAATGCATTTTATTTTTGGGAGTCTGGATGGATGTGTTTTCTCCATTTCGTAAAATACTGATATTTGTGTGTGTTATTTAAGTTACAAAAATTGCAGAATGAGTTGTGGTTCTTTGTTAGTTTGGTGCAAAAATATTTCTTGGTCTAAAGTCATCAACTCTTTTTTGTGGAGTTGTATAATCAGTTGCTATGTATCATTCATTTGTTTGTATATTATATGTTCGACTTGTTAGCTCTAAGTTTCACAAATTATAATCATTTATAAATAATACGAACCATGTCGTAATAAACAGGTGTCCATTTGATCAAATTTGTAACAAAGGTAAATTCTTCAGTAGAATCTTCGTTATAAATGATTTATTCAGAAAAAGACGAATGGGTAGGAAGACAGGGGTTAATAATAGACATAATTCATAGTTCACATCACAATCACAATTTAATATTGGACACATGTAACAAACAGGTAGTTTACAGTTTGGAGTTTTGATTAAAGATGTCAACATATCCGCCTAAAAACAGTACATAATATGCATGCTAAAACATGTAATAAGTTCAAATGGGCAAGAAAAAGTTGATGGTTACTAACCTGAAATTACAGTTTGTCCAGTTTCTTTAACCCTGACTTCAAAAGCAATGCGAGTATTTTCCTTCCAGGTGAGCACTTCCAAGGTCTGACCGGGATACACGGGTTTGGAGAACCGTCCTTTGACACACCGGAAAAGTTTAGGGTCGGCATTCCCATACTTATTAAGTATTAGCCTCACGGCAATCCCGTAGGTGCACAAGCCATGTAAAATAGGTTTGGAAAAGCCTCCCATTTGAGCAAAACTGGGATCAATGTGAAGAGGATTAGCATCCCCACTCAGTCGATAGAGAGCAGTTTGTCCTTCATCGGTTTTAAAGGAGAGAACAGCGTCAGGACTCCGTTTGGGGGCTGGAATTGGTCTCGTGATGGGTTTGGAGGTGTCTCTCTGTCCTCCAAACTTCCCAGCTCCAACTTCAAAAGCATGCCACTCAGTGACGAAGACGGGGCCTTGTTCATCATCTCCGCTCACTTTGATCACGTACACGCAGCCAGAAATCTTGTCCAGCACCTCCACAACTTCGGTTCTCAGCGTGAGTTCGGCGTCAGGTTCCAAAGGTCTCAGGAGCTCCACATACTGCTCTCCGTGAAGGATTTGGGTGAAGTCGACGTTCAAACTAGGAAACTTGAGAACCTCGTACATGCACTGCATTGCAGGCACGACTGGGAATGTGGGAAGGACGCGAAAGTCATCAGAGTTTTCATAGAGATAGTTCATTCCTTCCGCGTCAGTTAGGCGGACCCCCACTTTTGGTTGCAATAATAAAGAGCAACAAACGTTAGAGCAAAAGCAGAGAACACGCTTATTTAGCTAATATTGGTTGGGTTTACTTACAACCAAGAGCATATAGAATCGCCTGGTTCACATTATACTTGACTTTGATATCGGGAAAAGGGACCTGACTCAGATTTGCCCGGCTAATGTTTTCCGTGGATCCAAGACCTTTTTCTTGAAGTCGTAAAGCGTCCATCAGTTTGCCCATGGCTTCCTCAGGGGCTGTAGGATAGTCAGCGTTCGTGGTGAGGTCTGTCACTTGTGACCACTTGTCTCGAACGGCCTCCACTGTCACATCATCGCTCAAGGATGAGCGGAGCACTGCACCACCCGCCCTTTGCCATTGATCTTTAACGGCAAAATTCACATTGAATGATTCGAATCAAAGTAATGAGTGAATACGTATATATACGTATATATATCAGTTTATTAGGAGTATACAGATGTATTTCTTTTTACTTACATTTAGCTGCAAATCCAGCAGCTGCTTCAATCACAACTCCATTTTCATTGCAGTCTTCATGACAGAGCCAAGCGACAACCGGAGCAATTAATTCTGGTTTCAAGGCTGCATGAAGTTCTAAAATGAAAAGAAATAAGGTAACATGTGATTACTAGCTCACATGATGAGTTGCAAGAAACTTAAAATTAAAATTAAATGTTGCACTAACCCGGTGGCAATATATTTTCAGTAAGTCTGGAGCCTGCCATAGGAACGATTGTGTTGGTGTGAATGTTGTAGCGAGCACCTTCCTTAGCGAGCGTGTTCGAGAATCCAACAAGCCCACTTTTCGCAGCAGAGTAGTTTGACTGTCCAAAATTCCCGAGAAGCCCTGCCACTGACGACGTATTTATGACCCTCCCATAGTTCTGCTTTCTGAAGTGTTCCCAAGCAGCCTTGGCCGTTTTGAAGGCGCCCACCACGTGAACCTGGTTTATTACGTCCCAATCCTGTTGTGTCATTTTGACAAAGCTCCGGTCCCGCAGGATCCCAGCGTTATTCACTAAAATGTCAATTCTTCCAAATTTCTGGACCGCCGTCTCAATGATTTTCTCTCCTTCCGTGACCGAGTCATAATTAGGAACAGCCTTTCCTCCTACAAAACATGAGCATGGGGCTACATGAAACGGTCTCCACGAAACCGAAGCCTGAGTGATGAAAGTAAAGTTCACCTTTTCTCCTGATTTCATCGACGACGGAGTCGGCTGCCCTCTGACTGCTTCCATCACCTTGAGCAGTACCTCCCAGGTCATTGACAACAACGGAGGCACCCCGATCTGCAAAAAGAAGTGCATACGCTTTGCCAAGTCCTCCCCCTGCTCCTGTCACAACCACCACTCGCCCATCAAATCGAAGTAGTCGGTTCATTGTGGAGTTTACTGTATTTTTCACCAGCTTCCCGAAAAACTCGCTCGCGTGTAAAACTATGTGTCAAAATTAAAATATTTATTACAAAACGAACTCTCAGTTGAAACAAGAGTTATCGAGACTAACAGAGTGGTAGCAACTACTTGTCAAAGGAAGAGTGAGCTGCGACCTTTGGCCAAAATACCCAAGCATCAACTACGTTTATCAAGAAACACTGCCCTCCTCCGATACAAGTTGGCCAATCAATCACAAAATCATAGCTTGGCCACTCAGCGACTCAGCCCTCACTCTCAACTCTACTCATTCATGACTTATCATTAATGAATAGCTAACATGAGGTCATGCCCAGTATAGTGCTAGCAACTCAAACCTGCGTGTTTTGATCTTATGAATAGAATGTCAACAGCGTTGAGTCCATATCCTCATTCACTATTCATTGTGAATTGGCAACACACTGCTCCACTCCGTATTCATTGTAATCTGAATGTATTACTTGTGTGCTCTTGCCAAAATAATATGTTATGCTTGCTACTTACTCCCCCTCACTCTACTTCTCAATCTCGACAATTTTCTCATGAGTTGTTTTCCCACAGAATTAAATTCCCACACCAACATTAAAATGAATTCACATATTTACTTTTAGTATACGAGTGATTATGAACAATTTTACGTACCTTTCATTATGGATGGCCTGTGAGTAAGCTTTGCAGGATAGCTCAAACTCAGCTCCCAGGCATTCTGATTCTGCTAAACTTAAGCAAACGCTGTAGATAATTGGGAATTAACAAAATAGAAGAGGAGACTCGATCCAAAATCCAATCAATGTGTAAACATTGGTGGTACAACTTGTAGGTGTAGAGGAGCCGAAATGGAGAGTAGTTTAGCATGCACTTCGACTGATACAATGACAGTCAGCTGCACAGCACAATAACTCGCACAAATATACGGACAGATCATAATATATATGGTTACATATACATGGAAGTTATATAATCGACTATGTATTACTTGAGTTAACTTTAAAAGCGTTCATTAAGCAGGAGTTCGAGCATTCACTGAAACTTTTTTGAGTAACGGAATCAAATTTCTAGACACATTTTATATTTGTCTCATATATTCTGCGTAGGATCCAGGGGTGGGTAATCAGTTGATTAGGTAATCTAATCTAATAATCAGATTAATTGATTAATTTAATCTATAATCA